>APFE030133174.1:0-23961 GCA_000404065.3 Pinus taeda
TCTGTGTTATGGGTTTGGACCCTTGTAAAAGTTAAAAAGGTGCGAGTACGTTTTAAAAACTCACTTTCAGTCACTTCTAGAAGCTTCTGGAAGGAATCTTGAGGTGGCAAGTTTGCTCTCTTAAGGTTCATGCATCCCATACCTTAAGGAGCTAACCCCTTGATGTGAGGAGCTTATCCCTTTTAAGGAGGATTCTATCCCTTCATAGGTGGACCCGTAACCTCCTCCCCTGCACTATAAAAAGAAGCATTGGGCTGGTTACTTGATAGAATAGAAGTTGAATATTTTTGAGCTGAAATGTTGTTGGAACTTAGTCTTCTTAGTTGAGTTTTTATGAGGAGAGATTACATACCTCTATGATCTCGTTTGGAAGAGCGCAAGGCTTGTCAAAGTAAAGGAAATTCCTGTTTCGGACCCCAGGAAGAGCTTGTTCAACATCAAGGCTGAAAAGATTGTAAGGTTCTTCTACTTCAAAGTTAATACAAATAAGTTTGTTTTTCTCAATAAGCTGTTGATTCATGGTTTATTTTAAGGATTCCTTGATCACCATAATAGGCATGATTTATGATATTTGCTATGCAAGTGTTATTTATTGTTTGATTGTTTGTGATTGCAGGTCCTCAGAGGTAACTCTTTCGAACGATTGAAGGATGGCTACTACAAACAAGCATTGGATCTAAGGTAGGGTCTTAACACCTTTATAGTATTTATTTATAAATCGTATATGTCTAGAGAAAGATAGATTTATTTGTCTTTTTGTTGCTAGACTATCTTCTGATACTAGGGAGATCGTTCTTGTCCGCAAGGTTGATTTATCCGACCAACATTAGGTTGACTATGGAATTGGATTTCACCTAGTTGAATATATCCCCTTTACGGATTTGCCCAACCGCTTAGATTTGACAACACCAAACTCCAACAAAATTATAACAAATACTAATTCCATGATTATCCCTTCCATGTGGCTATGTATCCCCTCGATGGATCGACCCTCTAAGTAATATATAATTTGGATCTACCTATGTCTATCTTATTAAGTATAATTACTAGAAGAGCTAAGAAAATGACTAATGGAAAAAATCGACCCACACAATACATATTGTGTGCAAATGGAAAAGTTTTTTTATGGCATAAAATGATCATATAGTTAAAAAACAACCAAAATGAGAGGAGGGGCTAGCCTTATATAATTTCTTTAGTAATGGATAATTGGACCTCACTTTTGATAATATATTTCTTACTTATTGTATAGAAGTTGGAGACTAAGTAAATTATGAGAAAATAATTTATCATAAATTTTCCCATAATGAGGAATTTTACTTACTTGATTCAACAATGAAAGTAATTTTAGGAGGTATTGTTTCCCTTGAATTGACCTTGGAGAAGCATGTGATGATAAATAGTGACCATAGGAGGCTTAATGTCTAGCTTGATTTGACTTAACAACTACTTGGAGAGGGTTGTATTGCTTCACTTGGTTCAATTTGTTGCAGAAGAGGTTCAATTTCGACTAAGGGTGGCTCAATTTATTAGATAAGAGAGTTAAAGCACTTGCAATAACTGCTTATTGTGCATTAATGGTATAATTTTCCTTTGAATTTACCATAAGCACCTCAACGTTCCACTTGAGAGACCAAATGACTAGTTGAGGCGGGTCGAATCACTCAGTGAGGTTGTATCGCCAACAACCTTTCCCTTTTTTACTTGACTGCTTATCCATCTTTGAACTGTTGAACATATTCAACATCCCTTTAACTTCCAACAAGGTTTTGACCTTTGTAATTACTAATTTAACCCCAAGCGGCACCAATGAGGGATGTCACCTAGCAAGGAAGCTAGATCTCCAACACTCTAGAGAATTTTAGGATTTTGTCACATGGGTTTTGTCTAGCCGATTTTTTTCATAGCTTTTGATGACAAGTTTTCTCTTCATTTCAAGTCTTCACCTTGTTTTCCCACATAGAAGCCACACGTGTCACTTGGACATCTTTTACTACAATTTTATGGATGTTTCTTAATCTTTTGCAAAAAAAATTACATGGTATGTCATTTATAGATAATTCTAAGAAATCTAAGACCCTATTAACATTTTTACCCTAGGAACACATGCAGTAAAAAATGTGAATAGTTGAAAACTATGAGACTGCCATGTTGAAAATTATCTAATGAATATTGCATAAAATCCAAGGATGCATATAGACTCTATAACATGACCATATTGTAAGACATAAGTGCACACGACATGGGATGGACTGGCCCTACAACTTTGATCACCCCTGCATAGTCAAAGGCTCCCATAAACCGTGAGTCCTAATGCGGTCCACTCCAAAGTCCTCTAATATTATCCAATATGAAGGGAGCTCAAAGAAAGAACCAAAGGGACTAGACATGGTTAACCATAATATGCCTAGGACACCTTAACACAAAATATCACATGGCCTAATTGGCTTTAACTTGCATCCTTTAGACTTATAATGGTGTCATGAAAAGCAATGAAAATACCATATGTACCCCTACTGAAATTAGGGGTAGTAGGAAATTTTTGAGAGCTTGATTTGGGTGCTCCCTTATTAAGAGCTTGTAGAAGCTCCCCATTGGTTTAGGATCTTGTAGAAGTTTCTTAACAAGAAGGGAGATTTTATGAGATCTCAACCATTTGGGACCTAAAATCGAGAGTGCTAAAAAAAACAATTTAATCATTGTTTCATGCCAAAATAATGTCAAAATAGAAAATCATTTAAATCTATTAATCATGTCATTTTTGAAATTTTAAACATTATGTGTTGTAGAGTCTAGAGACAACCTCTTGATTGCTAAGAGATCAATGCCTAGAACATCTAGATCTTGTGTGTCTCTGATAATTCTTCAAAGAATAGATACATCACTTATAACATTTCTTACCAAGAGAATTTAGTTGGTTCAATCATAAAAGAAAGACATAATCCATAATTTCTTTATACATTTATATATGTAGGATACACAGTGGCATAAATGATAAATCAAAGGAGGCCAAACCGCTCAAGGAGTTACAAATCAATTACTTTAGTATGAATATGAAAGCAGGAAAAAGATAGGAAGTAACCCATCATGTAGAGCTCGAAATATCGAGAATTCCACACTTCTCTAGATTTAGAAAGACATGATGAATATTCAAAAGGAATGGAAGCAAATATCCATGGAGCGCAATTAAAGGTTTAGTTTACAAAGACTTCTACAGGCATTTTTATCCACATCTTAACTCAAATGAATTTGTAAGAAATAGAAAACACATCTAGCAGCTACATAACGTGGAATCTGAGAGGAACATGAACATTATGAAATTACAATAGAGAGAAGACATACTGTAATCCTGGAACGAAGGAATCGTCATTGATTGTCATTAATAATCTGAGTAATACATTCATCAAAAAAGCAAAAACGTTCCCAAAAATTACATAGAGTTTTTCTTTCCAAAATTTTGAACCTTTCTACATTTGTGGAGATCATAATATATATATATATATATATATATATATATATTATATATAATATATATATGCTCCTTTTAAACATAGGTCGTTAAAGAATATTTTTCTTGATCTCACACATCATCACAAAACATGCTTCACAATTTTAGCTTGTGCGTGAGCACAACTATCAGAACTGATATATAACGTGTTTTAACAAAATACAGAAAAATCATAAAGTAAAAAAATATGAAAGTAAAATAAAATGTCATTATTGGCATGATCTGAGTGGTCCTCAGGACCTGCGAGATGATGAATATGATTGATGGGTAGACGTTGGAACACAAGGATGAACCATCTGAAGTAGTGGGGCGTTGGAAAATTGTTCAGATCGTTTCCATATGGATGGAGGAGGTGGAGGAATAGAGTTGAACTGTCTATAGTTGAGACGGAGATGGATCACCCCTAAGTAGTCCAATTTGCTGTGAAAGGTACTTTTAACCAACTCAAGAAGGTGGAACTCTTTCTCAAGGAAATTCATTATAGTTATTCCTTTGAGAACCAATGTCTTCTCGGCGGCTGCTCCAATCTTACTTTTGATCTCAATCATTTTTTAGTTATATAGCTCTCGCATGAATAACTCTCCGTTCCCCCCCACAAATTAGGTAACCTAGCTTCAAGAAGCTTGTTGAATTCCTCATCTAAAGTTGCCACCTCTTTTTGTAGCCTTGTAAAACTCTATTCTTCTCAAACTCTGCCTTCTTCCTTCAAAATTACTTTAGAAATATCTACCACCGCACCCATTCTATCAACTAGATCCAATGGACTTAGCTCATAAATTGACCTCTCAGTTAGGAAATGAATTTATTTCTTAGCTTACTAAGAGTTGGTAATGCTTGCTTGTTTTCCATTGAGGAGAGAAGGAGCACATTCTGCACTAAGATTCTTTTGGTTCTATATCAAGGTTATTTGTTCCCAACTAAGGTTGATCTCATAAATGATCTTGTCCCATATCAACTGCCTAGTCTCAATGAGAGCCATGTTTCCTTTGAGCTAGGCCCTTAGTTCCTTGTTTTCTTGAGTGGCACTTTGTAGATCTCTAGTGAGCTTGTCTGCAGTGGCAATCGAAGCTTGGATCAACTTCTCTTTCTGAGCTACTTGAGCTCTGGCAGCATCTAAGTCACTCTGAGCCTTCATTAACTCCCCTTCAGATAGTTATAGCTCGGTCAATGCTCGAGTGAGGCAATTGGTGGGGTTTTCAGGCACAACTATCATGCAGACATGAGAAACAATTCCTTTTTGTAAATCAATCATTGTTTGATCTAAGGCAGTAACTCTATTCTTGCTCTTAGTTAGCTCCTACATTAGAGCCTCCTCCTTTTCAATCTGAATCAACTCAGGAGTTTTAATGTGCTTGCCTCCAGGCATGTTTAATTATCACCTTAACTCTTGGTTCTCTTTCTGAGTGCTTTGTAAGACAATTGCTATTGCTTCCTTATCCTCGGGATCCACCCCCATCTTCATGATTAACTCTTTATATGCTTCCTTTTGTATAAAAATCACCCATGACTTGATCTTCTCCGTCTTTACCTTGTCAGAGATCTTCTCTATATAAGTTTGAGCCCCGTCAATGGTCATCTAGTTCTTGTTAATGCCATTATACAACATTTCTCCAACCTTGTAAATTGACTTTATGTGCCAAGGGGACACTAGTTCAATACAAAGATACATCCAAATCTTGGAACTGAGGGTGAGAAGGCAGGGTTTGGATGAGGGATGCTGCAATCTTATCTTCATCTCCTCTTTCTCCTGGTCCATTGTGGCTAGTACTCTGGTGTGACAAGGAATAATCTTAGAGGCCATTTCGTGGTGCAACTTTTCTTTTGCTTTCCTGGTTCTCACTTGGATGGCCTTCCCTTACGACCAACTTGTTCTTGCAGCATAAATACTATCCTCCAATTCCAAGACAACTACCTTAGTCGAGGATGTAGATGAAGCAACTAGCAGTATTTCTAGATTGATCTGGAAACTTGGGCTATCAGACACTTGTGTTTCTAGTTGTATACATTGTTCTTCCTCCTCCTATTCATGTTCTTGTTCTTGTTCTAGTCCTTGTTCAGGCTCTTGACTTCTTGCCTTTTTATGAACATGTCCCTCTTCCATGTTAGTTGTGCCTTATGTGTCGGAAGTCCTCTTATGTGTTTTGTCCGTGCTGACTGGGGATTGGGTCTCCATCTTTGTATTAAGAGGCCAGAAATCAAAGTTAGCTTTCGATTCAACCTTGTGCTTAAGATCATATACATGAGTTGAAGCTTTAATCTTTTCTCTTTTTCGAGCAAAGACGCCTCAGGGATCGTAATGCCAAATTTGTCCCTTTTCAAACTCCATGGCTTCGAGTAGGGCCTCAATTATTTTGAAGGAATGTATGGCACTTATCATAAAAGGGCCTACTGGCTCTCCCATTTTAAAAATGTAGCCTTTCTTTGCCAATACAAAGTGGAGTAGGTCTACAATGAAAACTTGTCTGATGAAATCGACTGCGAAGATCCTCATAGGCAGAAATACTGGCAGATGACATGGAGGGAGTCCACATCCATAAACACAAATTTATGTGTGATCCTCATATTGGTACTAGTCTCTAATGGTAGCTTCCTCATTGAGTTGGAGGAGCTCCTTTTGTTGTGGAAAGATTATGGAAGGTGGGACCCCATGGATGATTTGGTAAGCAATGGCCATGAAAGACAAAATGAAATGAGAGTACCCACCCAAACCAAGTCTCTTTCTCACTGAGATATTCCAGTCGAACACTGAATTTTTCTCTTTGATAAGGGAAAACACATCCAAATGAAGGCATTGAAACTCTTTGATGTGAGCGTATAGGAATAAGTAGAACAACAATGAGTAGTAGTGGAAATAAGAGGAGACCCCGAAATAGCTAAGTTCGAAGCAAATAGTCACTGAAATATATCCTGGGGTATTGAGTTGACACCCAGGTTGCTTCATTTTATGTGAACATCCCAAAGAGGCCCTATTTATTTTCAAGGGGATGTCTTTTCCCATTAGACAAGCAATTACGGCTAAAATGGGTTAGACCGATGCCTGAAAGAGAGTCAAATGGAATCAGATATCTGAGGGCGAAATTGTTGCTCTGCAGTTGGGAGCAGTGCGAAATGGATGGCTAGGGAAGCATATGGCATAGGGAAACTCAAATCTATTTAGATTAAGAGGGGACTTATCTCGAGGATTACAACTCCTGAAGTAGAAACGAATTGGTTCTTATCATTTTCATAAGAGTCGGCTAGCCAAGTGACAAACTCAGGGAGGTGGTGAACTGGAGGAGCAATTTGGTAATACAACCCAGATTTAACAAACCTAAAAGGGTCCTCATTCCTTAAATGGTCGGCAAACATCTCATATCGGAGATCTGCAAGTGGGAAGGGATAGACAAGGTCATCTATTTGGATTTCGGTGTCCATTAAAGGCCCGACACCAGTGCTTTTGACCTCATGGGTGTTGGGAGTTGCAAGTGTCATGTGCTTCATTCTTCTAAGTAAAAAAAAGTAACAAACAAGGAGGTCACGGTGTCGGGTTACCTGGAGCTCGCAGGGAGGATTGGAAACGACTTTGGAAGGTGTCCTTGACCTTTGGGAGTGTGCAAAGAGGTGAATCCTACACTATGGTCCAAGTATAATATTCTCTTAACTAGGACTAAAAGATCATTCAGGTGGTAATTTTAAGGTTTTGGGATTTATGTAAAGGACAAGGATAATTTCCCAGGTGGTGGAGGATAGGCTCAGGTGGAGGGAGACACGTGACAATCGAGGATTGGTCCAAGGTGACGGAGGATGGGCTCAGGGGAAGCAGATGGGCTATCCATAAACTTTACCATTTACCTTTTACCTGATACCTCAAGCATCACTGAGCCAACGAGAGAAGACTGCCTAGCGGGTGGTCCCCACCCCATTATGGGTGAACTACACTATGGATCAGACGCACTCTTTGTTTGGTGCCAGAATGGATCACGGTTGTTGGATGGGCATTGACCTTTCAACATCGGGGGTCTTATCCTTGGTTAACATTGTTGCATGTATGTCGTTGGAGTCGATGCTATCAGTCACCAGATTCATATGGAGGGTGACTCGAGCTCTGATTTGCATGCTTTATAAGCATAATTGAACCTTTAAAACATTAGCATAAATACTTTAAAATCTTTTAATTTCATTTTAAAGCCTCCTTCCCTTTGGACCCGATATATGGTATCCTGAGATATAAGCATTGGAGAACATGTTTTTCACCACCTTATAGAACTTACATATCATCTCCATCCTTAGAAGGAACTTTTGGGCGAGATGGAAATAACAATATGATTTAATAGGGTTCCCCTCTTAGCTATTTATATTATTTCACGCTCAAAAGATAGGGAAATGGTTTCCTTATTTGAGTAAATATGGATCTTTCTACAATAGTACTAAGATATTGAACAACTCTAATTCATGTCTTAAATGTTTATATCTAGCCTCAAATTGTTCTTATTGAATGATCATAATTTGCAACCATAGAAAACATTAAACTCAAAATATCAATTTTTTTAATTTTGATGTTAGCTGAAACAACCAATTCATTCATTGAGAAAACCAATGGTTAATGTTATTGCAAAATTTAGCACCCTAGTGCAAAGCCTCACTAAGCACTCCATATTAGTGCAACATTAGGGTCAATAACCATTGTCACCTTAGTGACTGTTCCCCTATTATTTTGTGGTTGGATAGTATCTCCATAAAGGAGGCTTCCCTAGCATATATTAGAGATTATATGACTCAAGTACTCCCATGCTAATTACCCTATAAGGGTTTTGCATGTAAAAACACCCAAGGATAATGTTCAAAAAGTAAGGCTCTGTGTGAAATGAGATGTAATTCTGAGGAAATGAGTTCAAAGGACCCTATAGCTAAAACTATAGGAATTATAAAGTACTAGAGAGGCACAAATAGTTTCCCAAGCACATGTTACCTTTAAATTACCATTTGTTGCTATAAGATAGGGTTTCTAGTAGCACACTTACAACATCCAAAATTTATAACAACAATAACAAAAATAGCCTTAAATTGATGATAAACAAGGGGAAACAAAAGGATATTTAATGGATAAACAAGGAAATAGATTACAACAAATTTTAATGGTTGAAAATACATAAAACAATAAGGGTGGCAGGAGCGGGTTGGGGGCGATTAATTTTCTTCCCTGAGAAACAAGAAGAACATAGGTATGCTTGGTGTTTAATTCACACTTCCAACCATATTGCTAGCCATACTTCTCTTCTGATTCATAGGGAGAGTCTTTTTAGTCAACCATCTTGCTAGCCATTTGATATTTCTTCTGGCAAGGTATATTATGTTAGCCAAACCAAATCATAATAAACCAACGTACCTTGGCATAGCTCGAGGAGGATACCTTGTCTGCAAGATCAACAAATCAACATGATACATGTATAACATAATCATGACAATGGATAGAAACATAACACCTAAGCATATAACCATGCAACCGTCGTTCTAGCTAGGGTCCACTCATCAATGCATGACCTTGACAACAACACACACGATGACCTCATGCATGACAACAAACACTACATCACTATACATTTGACCACATGCAACCATGAGTATGCATAAGAAATACATAACCACACATACCATGACCTTATGCATGATGAAATAAACCATACCAATGTATGTAGACAATGCACAACCAAAATGTAGCCAACACACCATCCTACACACGGATAATACAGAAGTACAAATATGGACCACACACATAAACACATATAATCAAGCATAAATAAACAACACTTGTAACAACATGTAACCATGTGTGAAATAATATAACCAAGCATACATGAATGATACATGTGACCGAACATACAAGAATGTAACCAAGCGTACCAAATGATACATGTAAATGACATAAAACAACATATAACTAGTCATACACTCTCAACGTGCATCCCACAATAAAACACATCAACTTTACATGACGACATCACTACAACAATTGTCCAAATTGTTATCACTAGGTTTGGCAGGCTGGGCTATGTCAACCTTCAACCAAGAGTAACTATTTCAAACTAGTTTGACTGGAAGTTAGCCCTTCCAATCTGAGAGGGCTCTCTTAAAACACATTATCAAATTCAAATCAACTCAAAACTAAAGATGGCTATCTCTGATTTATTTTTATGTGGTTTTATAGGTGAAGGAGAATGTGATGGCCGCCACCATTGGGCATGGAGTCAAATAAAAGAAAAGCATTGGAAAACAACAATTTTTAATGGAAACTGAGGCATTTCTGGCTTTAAAATCGATGTCAAATAAGAATTCATAGTCATACATAGAAAATGAAGGAATTTGGAGCACTTGACATGAATTCCAAGTAATCAAAATACTATGAACACTAATAGAAACATAGAAAACATGAAAAGGACACATAAAGCCATAACATGAATCTTAGGTATGAAAACAGAGTTATTGCAATATATATTAGCTGGAGAAAATTTTTACATAGGGTCAACTTCTCACATTATCGATCAACCCCTTCAGAGTCAAGAAACTACAAATATGTAGATTAAGACCACCATCATATCATTAATTACAAAAATTTGCCACTTGGGGCTAGATTCGATCAATCAATTTAGAGACCTTATCCTACTTGACACTTATTGAGATATCTTAGGGATTTCGGTCTTGCACAATTTGTATACAAGTAGGACTCTTCCAACATTAATGAACTCAACCAAACTATGTTGATAGAGCTTATCGAACCCAATTGATTTTATGAATGCACTAGAGCTGATGATGTGTCTCATGCCACGTGGATGTTGACTTGGTTGACTTGTTGACTTGTCTCCTTGAAAAGTAGGAGTTGATGTGGACACTTAAATGACTTGTAATCCATCTAACTGTCTCACTATTTGATGTCCAAAAACTTCCAAAATGCAGAAAAATAGAGTTTTGACAGTTTCGTAGCAAATTTCAATAGCAAATTCAAAAAACACCTTTCTGCTACCCCTCTGCTCTTTCTACAAGTTCTAAGGTTTTCCTTGATGTTTTCAAGCTAAATACATGCCCTTAGAACTCCCTTTGTTGTGTTTTTTAGTTTGCCATCTCCTCCAAGAAAAGCTATATCAGTTTCGTAGCAAATTTTCAACTTAACTACGGGGAGTTGCTACTAAATTTCAAATTTCTAAGTTTTTTATTTTTCATGGTTTCTTGCACCTCCTTATTACTTCTAATACCTTGTTCAACTATACATAAGGCTGAAATTGCTGGTTAAACATAGTAAATACAAAATTGAAATTTTTACCATAATCAAGGAGTAGCATCTATTTTTGCAATAATCTTGAGATTTCTCTTTAAGGGCCCAGCTTTGATCATTTCAATTTCAGTTTCTAATGCTTTTACTTGTCCCTGTAACTTATTCATGTCTAGCCAATTGTTCCTTCTGTACATGTGTTTCAACATTCTATGCAAAGGCAAAGGTCTCCTCATCATATTTTTTACTTTTCTGCAGTTTCACCATAGAAATCTATATGCTTTGACACTTCCCTTTGCCACACCTCAAAACCAAGTTTGGAATTAATTACTTCTTGTCTAGCCTCTCTCAATTGTTCTTGCAAAATCTCTATTTCACTTTTTTCTCGTACAGGCTCCTTGCCTTTCCTTTTCTTTGATGGATCTATCTTTTCTAAAGGCACTTCTGGCATCTTTTAAGTTTGCTACGTTGACTTAATAGGTTTCCTTGGCCTAAATATGAAACCATGTCCTTCTTGTTAGAGTTCCAGCTTCTTAACCCTCTTGCTCTTCTTTTTAGTTTCAGTCTTGGTCACTTCTATAGGCTTCTCAATTGGGATTTCTTCAGTCTCAATGGCCTCTAGGATATCAGTTAACTTACCCTTCCTTTTACTCTATTCTTCACTCTATCTTCTGGCCATCCTCCTCTTGGTGCTTGTGGAATCATTTACTATGGGTTGGTCTACCTGTGGTTGCTTCTCTTATCTAGGGGTTATTGATTTAGACTTTGGAGTTATCCTAGAAGGGGTGGCAGTATCTAACTCATATCCACTCAAGAAGGTAAGCCAATCTCTGTTTAACCTATTTACCTCTTCTACAACCAGTAGTTTAATGAGGCCATGGTTAAAAATAGAGGTGTCACTTGCATCAGGTTTGGCTTGGACCTTGTCTACCATCTTTCCCAAACTTTTAAACAGATAAAATGAATGTCTAAAGGCTACTTAATCGTGAAATGAAGTAGAAATATAAAATGATACTGATACAACATGTTAAATTTACCTTCACATGTGAAGTACTTCTAAATGATCATTAAGATCTTGGAAAAATGTTCTTTAAGGCAAGTTCTGGGAATGCATGCAGTCATATCTATCCCTTTGTGTTCCTCCTTGAGAAATTCATCACATTTTTGCAGCTTGATCTTCTAGACTTTAAACCACATTTGTCCTAACCTAGCGATCTTTGTAGCACGGGAAATTGTGTCAGGGGACACTACAAAGTCCAGAAGACCAAATTTTGTTTCTATTCCAGTGAATTTTATAGCAAAGTATTTGGAAATCTGTGCATGGAAACCCTATAGATTTTGGCAAAAGCGTAGCCATCCCATGTTGGTAAATGCTCGAACGAAGGTAGGGGTCTTCCTCCAACAATTTCATGTCCACGAGCTCATAACGCATCACTGAACCTCCTTTATATTGTTTTCTATATGCCATGGCTGCAACATGTAGGGCCCCTCCTTATCACCTTCTTGCCACCTACAAATCAACCTAAAGACAGCTAGACAACAACAAACTCTAACCTAGAAACAACAACACTTGTGTGAGAGATGACAAACCAACTCCTATGACAACGTGAAGCTTATGGAAAAAATTTTAAATACAAATAAACTAGTTAGCAACAAGAAGCTACACGGTGTCAATATGTAGGGAAAATGGATAAAAGGTTGATAAAGTGCATCCGTGACCCAACAGAAGACTGACCAATCATGCTTTTCAAACAAAAAGGACCGTTACTCCACCAATTAACATATTTGTGTACTTCAACACAATTCCGTAGCGGGACAAGTAATCGAAGAGACAGATTCGTTATGGAAGTGTCAGGAACTTTCTTAGCAAACCCTCGGTTTACCTAACTAAAGTTGCTATGAATTTCTGCAAAACTATCAAAATGTCAATCGTGAACAAATAAGCCATCACACATGGAAGTTTGGACTTAAACCTTTATGATTGACTCTTTTTGAACTTATATGGACCCCACATCATGACATGATTACCAAAAACTCTATGATTGTGAACTTTGTTTTGAGAAAATTTGAAAACCCTGGCTAACTTGACCAATTGACTTCACAAACTATTCCTAAGTGTTATCATAGATAACACACATCATGAAAATGCAAAAAACACATGGAATGCAAGTGTGAGAGACACACATGCAACTGACATGCATGCATGACCAACACATAGCCCATTCAGTCCGAGGGGTGAACCATGCTCTGATACCACTATGTAACACCCTCCTCCCACATCTACCCAAGCAACCAACTAGTCGAGCTAAACATGTGATGAGAGACCACTATGATATGATTCGACCTCCTAAGTCATGTTAAGGAAGTGAAACTAATAGAAACACATCATACAACCATTCAACATCAGTATCAGGACCCTCATGAACCAATCCAACATGCAGCTTGCCCTTGGGTCCCACTAAGATTTTGGACAACTTAACCCCTAGGCACTCTTATGTTATGGGCATGACAATGTCGAAGGACTTCCATTCGCTCTCACAGGCTTGCCTACCAACGTCCAGAGACTCTTTTTGCTAGTGCTATGCCAGCATCCCCAAGATTTGAGCCACTTTTTTAGGCCCATAGCCTAGGTCACTACCCAGAATTGAATCGCCTCTTCAGAACAATAAAATAACATGGAAATGACAATACTAAAGAAAATACTTGTTTAAGACCTTGATTGGACCGCTACTAGCCATGATAAGCATTTCTTCAAACATATCATGAATATGTAATCTACAGGTGTAAACAACATATCTGAGCATAGGGGTCTCATATTTAGCTGACAATCACTAAGGACCATTGATGCCTCAACACATCCATTGTCATTCCATCCATTAAGTCATATATACATTGATCATTTAATTACAAGTAAAAACATGGTGAAATCCATACATAGTTGTTGTCATAAAAAACATACATAACCAACATAATAGCAACATAAATACTCATGAAAGTATAGCCATATAGACGACATAAAATCCATCAAAATTCTCATATAAATACAAGGAGAAATAACCTTTCATTAATGATGCAAAATCCAAACTCGAGATAGGACTTCCACATTCGACCCGACCATAGAATG
The DNA here is from genome assembly GCA_000404065.3 of Pinus taeda. NCBI lineage: Eukaryota > Viridiplantae > Streptophyta > Pinopsida > Pinales > Pinaceae > Pinus > Pinus taeda. Next base: position 13,876 of record APFE030133174.1, read on the forward strand.
GTTGATCCAAATACCTCTTTAGCCATTCACCCTCATGCCATATTCCAAGCATGAATGTGGGATCTCATATAACACATCAATCAAAACTCTTACAAGGCTTCCAGAGGCCTTCCATGTCAACCCATCAAACAATAATTCCACCTCACATTCAGAAATCACAAAACCATCATCAGATCAGTCTCTATGCAAGCCTTCCAAGGCTCCGAAGTGTTTTTCCAACCAAGGCTCTAGGACTAGTAACTCAACCCACATATTTTACAGGACTCCAGAGCGTTTGTCCAACCAAGTCTCCAGGACTAGTAAGTCAACCCTCCACGGGCTCTAGAGCATTTGTGCAACCAAGGCTCCAAGATTAATAACTCAACCCAAGTTAAGGAAACATGAGAACCAACCAAAACAAAGCAATGAAAATAAACCCACAATCACCATGCCTATCTAGGAAATGGCAAGGCTAGGCAATCCACTATCAATCCCGGCCATCCTCCATGCCAATGATAGATCACAACCAACAAACCACATGCATATTCCATGCATGCCAAATCTAGTGAAGAAAACATACATGCAACTCGGTACCTGGAAGAAAATACGATGGAGTTGTTGATCCCGATGCCTTATTGCACTTTCCTACTCTTCCTTTGCCTTCTTGCTCCAAGAATCCAAGTATGCCATACCCTCCAAGAGTGCTCCAAGAAAACTCTAAGTCTCCAAGAGCATGGGAGAGAGAGAGTAATGGGAGAGCTCCAAAATTGAACTGAAAAAAGGTTACCAACCAATCCTCATAAGCCTTTTTATGAATGAGGCCTCTATTTTCTTCATTTTCCATTATTTTCCTTCCTTTTCCTCCTCACATGCAACCTATGACCTTTCATGTCCCTTTCCTCCTAACTTCCATTATTTCCATAAACAAATGTGCCAAAATGCCTTTTTTCCTTTCCAAAAGCCATTGCCTTTGCCAATTTCCTTAGTCATAAACAATCCCAATTGATCCCCATCACTAGGATTTTGCCCAACATTCAACTTGGAATAAGTGTCCCATCATGTGTGGTTACTATTTTGCCTTTATTTACTTTTATTACAAGGAATTTTAACCAGAGTTGTTACAACAATGGATCGACATTAAATCTACTTCCCTCTATTTATATAAGGTAAACCAATTTGATTTACTCCGATAATTGACTAACAACAGTAAAAATGATCAAATATGTGATTACAAGCTAAGTAGGTCAAAAATGAACCTCAAAGACAGTTACCTCAATATAAAACATATAAAAAAAAATCCTCTTTTAAATCAAAATGTGTGAGAAAATATGCACCAAAGGTGATGTCATCCTCCAAAAGTGAATTTCTCCATTAAAATGTGCCATGGATGACAAAAGAAAGTTATCCTCGCCAAAATCCACATCTCTGCGTCAAACAGTATCCAACATCAAGCAAAGGTTGCCTCAACAAGGCATCACCATGAACTAAACCAATGTCATCAATCTAAGCCAAATGAAGGGGATGTCATAAGACTAGGGCATGATGTCATCATCTAGAGACGTATATCATCCCCTCCAAAGGGATCTCAAGTCATCATCATCCTCAAATTGGCTTAGAAACAAGGGAACATCCATCAAGAAGGTGTAATGCCAGCCTGTGGGCATCTTGTCATCTCTAGGGTACATCAATCCTATAAGCAACACTATTAAGCTCTAGAGGGAGATGAGAGAGTCATCAATAGTGTTGGATACATCATAACATCAAAACTCCTCAAAGGTGGTCAACATGTTGGACCTTATTCCTAGAATAGTCATCAAATGAGGCTAGATATCGTCTCTAAAGTGTTGGAGAAGCATCATACAATCCCTCAAGGGATGGCGTGATGGCATCTATACTTGGTGTTTCCCTTAAGGAAACTCCCCAAAAGACACGCTAAATTAGGCGTGAGTTGTTACCTCCTGGTCATGTTTCTCCATCCCATCCACTAAATTCTTGTGCTTATACATCTTCATGGATTCAATGGTATGTCATTCATGGTGACTAGGTCTCTCAAGATTGATTCTGCTAGGTGATGTCACATGATACTTTAGGGTACAATTGGTATCGTTTCATTATGTGGATTCCCTCACTTAGAAGTGATGCTTTAGTTTTGACTTGCTTGCGGATTTTACTTGGCATTAAATGCATACTCTGTCACCTATAACTAAGTAAATATGTTACTTCATTACTATATCAATTGATGTCGATACATAATTTCCTTTAGATAAGTGTGTCTTAACATTAGCCATTAAGTATATCTAGGAATTCAGGTCAGGTAGCATATTCACATTATCTTCATACTTAACACTTTTTGTTAATTTCCCTTTATTAATCCATAAAATTAACACCCCCTTACTTATGGGAAACTCATCAAATGTTATCAAAAGGGTCAAAAAATGAAGAAAAATAATATGCAAAAAGTGTGAAACTTAGTTAAATTGAGCCAGAAAGAGCTAAATAGGTCATGAGAAAATAAAATAATGTAAGACTACTATCTATGGTCCCCTCACCCCCCCTCTCCCCCCCATCGACCCTTTTGAAGTCCTAAGAGAAAAATGCATATCTAAACAAAAAAGGATGAGAATAAATAAAGAATAATCAAAAGGAAAGAAAGGAAAAGTGTGTGCAAACCAAAGTAGTAAGAATCCCTCTTAAAAGAAGGTTTAGCCAATAAATGAAGACTCCTAGCCACCGTTTCATTTTCTAGTTGGACAAGATAAAAATAAATAAATAAAAAAAAAACTCTTAGCCATAGTCTAATCAGCTAGTCAAGTCTCCTTTAATAACTTTGAGAATTCTCCTTTAAGTCTCCCCTTTATTCTCTTCCCATAAATTTACCTAATATACATTTTCTAACCAAGATGAATTTGAAAATACCTTATTTCTAGTCCATAGATACATGTGAAAGGTGCAAAGTTATCGCCCATGGTTTATTTTGTGTAAATTGGTAACATTGGATTAAGTTATTTGCACTAAATTATTTTATTTATGCTAATTCCTAACAAGTGGTCAAGGATTGGTGTGTCATCAAAGGTTTGGGCTATGCATTCAATGTCATGTTATCTAACATGGACAATTACATGGTTTTTCATCATCTCCAAAGAGTTTATATATATATATATATATAATCTGTATTGATAGTGTAGACGAAATAGCCTCCCCTGAACTTCACTGAGGTATGTTTGATTACGTTTATATTTGGTTTATTTGACATGGTATGTTTGCAGGAGATAGGGGATTAGAGATGACAAGCAAAATAGTGGATTATAGTTCTTGTGACTCTCCTTATAGATCAATTGAGCAACATATAGTATTATCTTGACATAGTAGATACCTTGAGAAGTCTAAAGGCAAGGATCATAAGTTGCAAGGTAGATAATGATAGGGTAATTCACTCACTAAACGTTTGCCAGGGCCCAGAAAAAGTAAGTCGGGGCCAATGTAGTCATCCTTCAGAGCTTATCAGATTTGCAGAGATAGGGATATCCAAGGATCAATTATGGACATGAAGAAAGGACTAATGGGGCATATGGTAGCAGGCCTCATGGAGGGAAGAGTTTGGACAAGAATGAAATCATCAAAGGTGGCAGATGGATGGATACACCTCACAAGAGAGGTAGTGGTTATGGTTTCTATTCCAATTTTGGAGCAGATAAACAACATGGTCATCATCACTATCATCCTTACAGAAGGAGTGAGAGGGGATACTTTCCAGATGAGTTCAAGAAAGCCAAGCCTCCTACATTCGATGGAGAGTTGAAAAAACCAGAAGATGTAGAAGTATGGTTGCTTGGGATGAAGAAGTTGTTTGAGTTGCATGATTATGCAAGAACATGAAAGCCAGGATAGTTATTTTCAGTATTAAGGGAAAGGAAAATATTTGGTGGGAATACGTGAAGTGTGTTAGAGGAATCACGACAAGGGAGTTGAGTTGGCATGAGTTCAAAAGACTCTTTAGAAAGTTATACTTGTTAGAGAGATACTGTGATGGTAAGGCTAAGGAGTTCTGCAAATTGAAGATGGGGTCTATGACCGATGAAGAGTACATGACTAAGTTTCTAGAGTTGTTGAGGTATGTGCATTACCTCAAGGACGAGAAGACGAAGGTTCAAATATTCATCAGTGGACTTCCATTAGCATTCAAGGACCAAATTGAGTCTGTTGAGCCTCGGTTATTGGACAAAGTCATTGGGAAGTTGAAGCACTATTATGAGTAGTCAAAGTGCAAGACTAAGCCTAAATGTGTTTGGAAAGGTAATGACAATACCAATAGAAAATGGTGTCCAAAGAGAGAATGACCTCAAGATGTAGGTGAGAAATAAAATGTGGCTCCTTACAAGAAGTTTAATGTAGTAGAGAAGGGACATGGATCTTAGCCTGGATAGCGGAAAAATAAGGGTAGTGGTAGGGAACCATTACAGTGTTGGATTTGTGGCAAGGATCATTGCAAGAAGAATTGTCCATTGTATCAGGTGGTAGACCTCATATCTACACTACTCAGGAGGCACAGACCGTTGGGGATGTTGGTCATAGAATTCCTCGGATTTATGAAGATTTTGATAACAAACAGGTAGATCACCAGGCATCCATTATTGACATGGAAGGTAATCTTTGTGATCGAGTTGTTTCCATTTTGATTGATCATGGATATAATTATAGTTATGTTAATCCTGACCTAGTGGATAAGTGTGGCTCGAGAAAATAAGTGCATGCAGAGTCTTAGTTGGTGCAGTTAGCTACAGGTACCAAGAAAATAGTTCATCATTGGGTGAGTTCTTGTGCATTTGATTTGAATTGTATGCCTATATCATCGCATCTAAATGTGCTTCCTTTGGGTTTGTACAATATTATTTTGGGCATGGATTGGTTGTACCTTAACAAGACTAAGTTAGATTGCTACGAGAAGGCTATTGATTGCTTGGATGATTATGGAGAGAGGAGAATCTTGCAGGATAAGAAGAAGCATACATCATGAGAATGGTTACAACTATGCAGGCTAAGCACAATTGCAAGAAAGGGTGTGTATTGTTTGCAATTTATGTCACCAGTGACAAGGGGAAGGATGTTGAGGATGTTGAAGTCTTGAATAGGTATCCAGTTTTGCAATAGTTTCAAGATGTATTTCCAGCATAGATTTTAGATTTACCGCCTCATAAGGAAGTGGATTTCTCTATTGAGTTGGCACCAGGAGCAACACCAGCATCAAAGGCACCTTACAGGATGATCACTCTAGAGTTAGTGGAATTGAAGTTGGAGCTTAAGGAAATACTATATAAAGGATACATTAGGTCGAGTGTGTCTCCTTGGGGTGCACCAGTGTTGTTTGTAAAGAAGAAGGATAGTACTCTCAAGTTGTGTATAGATTATAGGCAGTTCAAGAACTGGTACCCTTCTCCACATATTGATGATCAAGGGGATTAAAAATATGCTAAAAAATGAAAGCGCACAAGATATCTCAAAACTAGTGCAAAATCATAGATCTCTTAATTTTTATTCCAATGATGCTTGAATCACCTCAATCCGACATTGTATGAGGAAGTTATCACATTTTCAAGTTTTTGGCAAACAACAAGAAAATTCAACTTGCAAGGTTGACTGGGCAGTGTATGGATGACACGTGGCAGCTCGTATGCTGATGTGGTGTTGACATCAGCATGATGACTGAGGAGTACATATCCAGTAATACATGACACATGGCGCAGTTGTACAAAGGTAAATTGCATGTTTTGATTGGTTATAGGTGATTTGGTTTGGGCCAATCATGGAGTGACACATGGCCTAATCACAGGGCGCCATGTAGAACTATAGATGAGGCCAAAATTTGGTTTATGTGTCGGGTGAGCCTCCGTGGGGTTCACCTCCATAACCTTCATGTTACAAACAAAACATTCTGCCACTATGCCATGTTGGTTCATGTTATAACACGATTGACAGATTTTATTTAAGTCAAACGTTGGAGTCATTTGGGGGAGGAGGGTCAGTCAAGCGTCAGTGCTATGGTAGTTATATGGCAGACAACAAATGATGGGAGGGGTGGGGTGCATGACACCCTGCCCATGCCCCAACCCATGGTTCTAAAAACGAATGAAACCATCCATGAAAGGAGTCAAAGCTATGCCAAAATGTGTAGAGAGATAAGGATGGGTGCTAATAGTTAACATGTAACTAGCGGGTCGAGACTGAGGGTTGGGGCATGTGGCATACTACTTTCTCCAATGTCTGATGACCATATGGCTTCAAGGAACTAGGGGTGCATAGCTCAGAGGGGGCTTAAACCATGTACTTAAAAAAATGGTTAACCATTTGACATTTTACACCTGACACGATAGGTTTCGTGGACCAAATGCACCACTTGTAATTGCTAAAAAATTGCCTTGAAAATTCACCAAAAACTAGTTTTGGTCACCAATTTTGCAGGGAGGTCAAATATGCAGAACAATTAACAAGGAAATGGAGAAGGCGACCTAACTTGGCCATTTTCCAACCTTTTTGAGCCTAAGAAAAACCTACAAAAGGGGTTTTGGGTGTTTTGGACACATGACAGTGTTATTTTTGCAATTTGAGCATTTTATGTTGATGTAATTGCACATTTGAGCATATAATATGAAGGGACACCATTGGAAGTTGGACCCGAAGATGTAGCCTAGGAGGGGTGAACTCCGTCATCAAGTTGTTGTGTTCTAATTTTCCATGTTGTCTATTTTTTAGTATTAAAATCTGCAAAAATTAACTTAGTTTATGTGTTTTTTCAATATCGATCCATTGCCCATAAGACATAAACTAGCTTGCAAAATTTTACATGAAACCTTCAATTTTAATTTTAATTTTGATAGTTTTTGCAAGTGTTTTTCTTCAATGATTACAATGTTTGAATTGAAAAGAGGAGAAGGAGTGCTTAAAGAACCAAACCCTCAAATTGGTTCAAGGAAGCCACAAACTCCACAAGTTATGGCTCATGAAGAAGGACAAGGACCAAAGAAATCTAAGGATATGAGAGCTTTTAGAAATTATTTCTTTGATATGACTAAGATGGTGAAAGTGTTGTACAATGAGAGGACAACAAGCTTGCAAGGAAAAAGTTATAATCATCCAAAAGGTAATGGTGGTGATGGAAGCAAGCCTACACCTCCTCCTTAAACTCCATCTACACCTCCATCGTCACCTCCTTCTTCACCTCCTTCATCACATAGACCTATTCCTCCTCCATCTCCAAACATGTTAAGTCTCCTTTGATAAAGCTTGGTGTCAAGTTTGAATTGCCTATGTACAGTGTTGCAAAGTTAGATGATTAGGTTCGTCAAATTGAAGTCTATTATGCGGATTCAAAAGATTGATGATGATGTTACTAAGATCCAGCTTGCTTCTCTTCACTTGGAAAGTGCAACCCTCATCTGGTGGGAGGCCAACACTCAATAAGATTTGAAGAAAAGTGGTAAAATGATCTCTTCTTGGAATAATTTTATAGCTACATTAAGAAGGAAATGTTATCCATTAGCTTACATGAAATAAGAAATTATGGATTGGATTTTTTTTAGAAAAGTTAAAGGTTAAACTATCCAAAGTTACACACAAGAATTTTTAAGAAGAGCTTTAATCTTGGGTGTTGATTTGTCTTCACAAGATACTCTCCTTAAATATATAGATGGATTACATACTTATTTCAGACATACTATACTTATTTTTAATCCACCAATCTAGATGAAGTATGTGTTTAGGAAACTCATTTAGAATCAAGAGGCAAGAATGTTCCTCAAGAGACTATCAAGAAACCTTTTAAATATCGAGACAAAGGAAAGGGTAAGTTTAAACGCAAAGGCAAAAATAATTTTACAAAAAAGAAAGAGGGAGAGAAACTTACCTGTAAACATTGTTCAAACCATTGCCACGATGAATACCATTGTTGGAAACTACATCTAGAAATGAGATCAAAGAAGTTCAATAACAAGGGGAAACAAAAGATTGTTGCTATAACTCTACAAGATCTTAGATCTAATTCAAGCGATGAAACCAAAACCACAACCATGGGAATGAAAGGTATAACTTTGAATGCAAGTACTATTTCTTCTAGTAAGCCTATTGAACCTCAAAATGATAAAGAAAGAAGTGAGCTTTTCCATATCAGGGTTATTACAAAACATACAAATGTTGATACATTATTTGATAGTGAATCCCAAGTCGATCTTTTTTCTGAAGCAATTCTCAAGAAACTTAATTTAAAAACTACACCTCATACAAAACCTTGCCCTTTGGGTTGGGTGTGTGATGATGCCAAATTACAAGTGACAATAAAATGTAAACTCAAATTCGCCATCACTGCTAACTTTGTAGATGAGGTAGAGCTTGATGTTGTACCACTTGATATTTGTGGGATTCTTTAGAGAGTCCATATTTGTATGACTAAAAAGCCACATTCTATTGTCATGAGAAAAAATATCATATTTTTAAATATGGAGTTGAGTATATTGTTAGAGCACATCGCAAGAAGATGAAACTATCTCTTGTTATTGCTGGTCATATGAAAAGGCTTGTAAATGCTAGTAAGAATTTTGTGTTGTTGATGATTAAAGCTAAAGATACTACTGAATTTGAAGCTTTCATAGGATGTGATTCTAAACTCAAGCATGAATTGGTTGAATTTGTTAACAATTATGACAAGATATTTCAAGAACCTGAAGGATTACCTCTAAAAAGAGGAATCCAACATGAGATTCACTTGCAGTAGGATGCACCACTTCCAAATATTGGTATGCATATAATATTAGTTTTGGAGAATGCAAAGATCAAGAAGCAAATTCAAGAGTTTCTTGACAAAGGGGTCACATATCTAACACATCTCCTTATGTGTCTCTTATTGTTTTGGTTCCAAAGAAAGTTGGTACATGGATCATGTGTGTGGCTTTCCGAGCTTTGAACAAAATCAAGGTAAATAATTGTTATCATCTTCCTCACATTGATGATTTTCTAGATTGATTAAAGGAAATTGGTTATTTTACAAAGTTATATTTGAGAAGCGGTTATCATCAGATAAGGATTGTTGAAGATGATATTTGGAAAACTGCTATTAAGACAAAACAAGGTTTGTTTGAATGGTTAGTTATGTCATTTGGGCTTTGCAATGCACCTGCCACATCAATGAGAGCTATAAATGATGTGTTGTGACCATTCCTCAATGATTTTGTCATAGTATACTTATATGATATTTTAATTTTCGGTAAGACTCTTGAAGAGAATGTCAAGCATGTGAAAAAAGTTTTATATGTATTGAAAAAGGAAAAGTTGTATTTGGAGGTGTCTAAGTGTGAATTTGTGAAAACCTCTATGGTTTTTTTGGGTCATATTGTAGGCGGGCGTGAATTGAAGATCGATCCCTAAAAAGTTGATTTTATTTTGAATTGGCCTAAACCCAAGAATGTAGCAGAAGTTAGGAGCTTTTTGGGAGCGACCTAATATTGGACAAAATTTATCGCTAACTTCTTATTCATTGCAACACCATTACATGCTTTGACAAGTGTGAAACATGTATTTCAGTGGGGAGGCAAGAAATAGAAAGCCTTCGACACTTTGAAGGAGAAAATCAGTACAACACCAATTCTAACACTTCCAAATTTTAAGTAGCCATTTTGAAATTCGAACCGATGCAACCAAATACATTATGGGACTAGTTTTGATGCAACATGGTAAGGCAATATGTTATTGTTATGCAGAATCTACAACTGCGGATAGAATTATCTTCCCTAGGCCTGGTGGACTGACCTAGGACAACATAAAGACAAAGGGACTAATGTTTTCCTTAAATTAAATAGACAACGAGATGAAGCCTACCTGTAATTTGTCGTATGCTTCGATCCTTCCTTGGCTTGAATGCTCCAATCCTAGCTCTAGTCACTGTAATTAGAACCTACATAGACAGATAACACCAGCCAATGATCCAAAAAATCTATGCAGCATCATCTAATCACTTTATTCAATGGATCAACATGGTATTGAAATATACAAAACCATAACATCATATATAGGAAAACAAGTAACTCTTTTCATTAATAGAAATGAAGTGAGTTACAACCAAAA
>APFE030133183.1:0-17116 GCA_000404065.3 Pinus taeda
ACTGAAGTTCTTATGGGGAGAAGTTGCCAACATTGTCGTGTATGTTCAAAATAGGAGCCCATGTCAAGCATTAGATTTCAATACACCTAAAGAAGTTTTCACTGGTAAGAAACTTGATGTTTCTCATTTTATAATATTTGGTTGTCCCGTGTACTTTCATGTGCCTAAAGAGAAAAGAAACAAGTTAGAAGCATCTAGGAAGGAAAGTACATTTGTGGGCTACAATGAAAATTCAAAAGCATATAGAATCTATGTGCCTGGTCAAAGAGAAGTGGAAATGAGATGTGATATCACTTTCAATGAAGATTCTACCCTTGGGAAAGCAGAGATCTCCCTATCACAAGGAAGGACAATGATGATATTGCACGAAAGTAGGATGAACCTTTGACAGATGAGCTGATGTCCGATGTTGAAGGCTTGATGGATCCCATTGATCCTCCACCTGGTGATCCCTCTACATCAAGAAAAATACCTTTTTGGCTCAAAGAAACTCTCGAAGATGATGAAAGACATATTGCTCGAAGAGGGACATTCTGAGAAATTAAGAAGTCAAACCACAGAAAATTTTAGGGCCTAATATTCGCAAGTGTGCTAATTTTCCATGTTTTTTCCAAAAAAAAAAAGAAATGTTAATTTCAATTTTTTCTAAAAATTATTCACCCAAATTTTATAGTATAAAATAGTTTTACCTTAAAAATTGCCAAAACTTTATATAGAGACTATATAAAATTATTAGAAATTTGAATACATTTACAAAAACATTGTCAAACATTTTAAAAATTACATATTATGTACTAGTGATATTCGTCGAGGTTTCTAAACTTTAAAATAAATTTCGATCCTTAAAATTTTCCCTGGTTTGAACATGTATCAAGGGTACTTAGCTGTTATGAGTATTATTGTTCAATTTGAGCCATGTACGTTCGAAGAAACCATAAAACATCAAGCATGGAAGAATACGACGAATGAGGAGTACAAATCAATCATGAAGAAAGATGTTTGGGACATGGTTCCTAGACCCAAGGACAAGTATGTGGTCACTTCTAAGTGGATTTACAAAATCAAATATGGAGCTTATGGGAGTGCTGAAAAATTGAAAAATACAAGGTTATGTTCGTTGCTTGAGGCTTCTCTCAAAACGAAGGAGTGGACTATGACGAGATATTTTCACCGGTTTTCTGATATACGACTATCTGATCGATTATAGCTCTCATTGCCTCTCAAGGATAGAGTCCACAACAAATGGATGTTAAGACTGCTTTCTTGCATGGCTCGCTTAAGGAGGAATTCTATTTGGAAAACCTCAGGGGTTTGAAGTACAAGATCAAAGGACACACGTATGCAGGTTGAAGAAAGCCCTCTATGGGTTGAAGCAAACCTTTAGGGGTTGGTATGAGAGGATTGATAACTATCTTATGAAGTTGGGATTTACAAGGAGCGATGTTGATCCTAACCTATACTTCAAGGTTGAAAAGGACATGCCTTTCATTCTGGTCCTTTATGTAGATGATCTCTTTCTAACAAGTGCAGACTCTCTCATTTATCAATGCAAGAGGGAGTTGGCTTTCGAGTTTGAGATGAAGGACCTAGGTTTGATGCATTACTTCCTAGGCTTGGAGGTTTGGCAAAAGCCATGTGATATTTTCCTTTCTCAAGGAAAATACATTTTGAAGCTACTCGAGAGGTGTGGGATAGTGGATTGCAATTTTATGTCTACTCTAATGGAACTCAACTTCAAGAAGCTATGTGGAAGTGTTCTTGGGACTGCATTGGCAAATCCTTCCAAGTATCGACAACTTGCGGGGGGCCTAATGTTCTTGGTAAATTTCCATCTAGACATATGCTTCATTGTGAATATATTGAGTCAATTTATGGTCGAGCCTCATCACATACATTGGATTGCTGCTAAGAATCTCTTGAGATATCTCTGTAGCACAATCAACTATGAACTGAGATACAGTACCGAAATTTGAGGCTACATGGATATTCTGATGCTAACTAGGTTGGTAATGTGTTGGATCATAAAAGTACGTCTAGATGTAGCTTTTTATTGGGTCCTGCTTAAATATCTTGGATGAGCAAGAAACAAAAATCAGTTGCTTTAAGCACCAATGAGGCCAAATATATGTTGCTAGTATGGTTTGTTGTGAAGTTGCTTGGTTGAGGAATATCTTTAGTGAGCTATTTAAGCATGTGTTGGATACCACCGTGATCTATTGTGACAACCAAAGTTGGATTCTTCTTTCATAGAATCTCGTGTTCCACGACTGCTCCAAGCACATTGATATCAGGTACCACTTTATCCGGGATATGGTATCGTGAGGAGCAACAAGGCTCCAAAACATCAAGACTAAGGAGAAGGTCATAGACATCCTCACGAATCCCTTAGGGAAGGTCAAATTCTTAACCTTCTGAGAGATACTTGGAGTCATGGAAAGACCTTCCCATAAGCGTCCCGCTTGAGTTGGACACTGAGCTCTAGGAGCTCCTAGGGGCTTGCAGTGCTTCTTGAAGCTATGAGTGACTATAGGGTGAGTGGTTCACCTTCCCCTATTGGTGTGTTGTGTACAGGGTGAGTGGTTCACCTTCTCTTGTGTTACCTGATAATGGTTGACATGTGTGTAGGGTGAGTGGTTCACCTTCCCTTACGATTGACGACACATGTGTGTATGGTGAGTGGTTCACCTTCCCCTACAATTGACATATGCATAGAATGAGTGGTTCACCTTCTCCTATGGCATATAAGCAGGATGAGTGGTTCACTTTCTCCTAATGATGTCCCAGCATACATCATACCCATGTAGTTTTGGACTCATGGGAAGTACCTATCATATAGCCAATGAGTTGGGAAAAGTGGATAGGGACCATAGCACTATTGATGGACGCATAGTGTACTGCCATACTCCCTATGTCTAGGATGCATGGTGTTCAACAACTTGATCTGGGATCAAGTCTAATTGAGGTTCTACCTCTAGACTAACTTTTGTTAGTGGAGAGTGGTAACATCTTGTCACTCACTCTCGATCGATTCTTCTTCATTATTGATATCAATGTTTAGCAGAGCAGAGATGAGATGAGATTTAGCGATGGTTCATGATGAAAGGATGGCATGATGATCAAGTGGAATTCTCCCTAGTTGAGAGGGAGTGTTAAAATTCTCCCTAATTATAGTTATGTTAACCCTGACTTGGTGGATAAGTGTGGTTTGAATAAAAAAGTGCATGTAGAATCTTTTTTAGTGTAGTTGGCTATAGTTACAAAGAAGAGAGTTCATCATTGGGTAAAAGCTTGTGCATTTGAATTGAATGTTATGCCTACCTCAACATTTGAATGTATTGTCATTGGGATTGTATAATGTGTTACTGGGTATGGACCAAATATATCTTCACAAGACTAAGGTAAACTGCTATGACGAGGTTATTTATTGTTTGGATGATAATGGAGAACAACGAATCTTATAGGGTAAGAACAAGGAAACATCAGATAAAATGGTGAGAGCGATGCAGACAAAGCGCAATTGCAGGAAGTGCGTTATTTGTAGTGCATATTTCTAATGATCAAGGTAAGGAGGATGAGAATGAGGTGATATTGAGTAGGTACCTGACCTCGCAACAGTTTCATGATGTGTTTCAAGAATATATTTCGGAGTTGGAGCCTAACAGGGAAGTGGTTTTTCTATTGAGTTGGTATCAGGGCTAGCACCAACATTAAAGGCATTGTACAGGATGAGCACTCCAGAGTTAGTAGAATTGAAATTTCAATTGAAGGAACTGTTAGAAAAGGTATACATCAATCCAGGTGTATCACCTTGGGGTGCATCGATGTTGTTTGTGAAAAAGAAGGATGGTACTCGCAGGTTACGCATTGATTACAAGAAGTTGAACAATGTGATGACTAAGAACATGTATTCATTGTCAAAGATTGATGACTTGGTTGAACAGTTCAAGGGAGAAACAATGTTATCAAGGATTGACTTGAGATCAAGATATCATCAAGTACGCATTAAGGAACATGACATCTACCAGACAACTTTATGGACCAAGTATGGGCATTAAGAGTTTGTTGTATTTCCATTTTGTTTGACTAATGCTCCAACTATTTTTATGTTCTTGATGAATAGTGTGTTGCATCATGTTGAAGGTTCAAAATGTTCTGCCTCAACATCGCGGAAAACCACCCGGTCGGGAACTTAAAGCAACTCCTTTTCTGTTTGGAATGGTGGCTCCGACTAGAATTATAGGACCAGTTTCCCTTAATAGAAATTATAAAGATGGATGAGATATATAAGCGTGAGGCTAATGATGTAAATAAACGTAAGAAGTAAAGAATAAATAGACTTAAAATATATATCATGAGAAAAGGTTTCTCTATATATGTGATTTTATAAAGATCTCACATATAACATGACAATATAGATCATCAAGTCTTTTATGAGGTTAAAACAAATAAAGATAACTAATTTAATTAAATAGTTAATTAAATTAGTTGATGAAAATCATTGCACATATAAGATATCGTTGTTCATGCATATATTTAAAATATTTCAATCAAACACATCAATAGTGATAAATGCTTAATTGCTTGCAAAAACATATATGATAAACACAATTAAAATAACCATTCAACTCATAAACACAACACTAATGCATAGATAGCAGTACCCAATATATGTTGACTCTGCTCATAACTGAAACAGAAATGGTTCTGCTTTCTATTAACATCACTTCAAGTTACAATAGTGCAAACCAAAATATTTCTTGCCAAAATTCAGAACCTCTCCTCCATATCAACGAAGGGGACTTCTAGCTTCTAATGAAACTACAAATATAGTAAAGTAACATAAAAGATTGGAGTGGTTTTAACAAAGCACACTTGAAATAAAGTAAAAAGACAATAATAGATTTCAATTGTAGCAACTTGACTATGGTTGGGATGAAGGTTGCTCTCCCATAAGCTGTCGAAGTTCACATATCTCTCATTGGCTTTAATTCAGGTGGATAATGAGGCTATATGTGTATCCGTGCAGTGAATATCGCATCATTGAGTGATGGAAGCAGATGAGTGGTCATGTTGGAGAGACACCTCAACTTTAGCCACTAAATATGAGGGTTAATTAAGAAATGTCAATGGCATTCCAAGTCAACCTTTAACAGATTCTTGATGTTCTTAGCCTTCTTCTTCAATGATTCCTGCCATGTTTTAGTTAACAATTTAACATTAGGAAAGGTATCCTCAGGGTAGTGTGAAATCAGGTCAGCCTGCAATAAACTATCACTGATAGATTCAGTGAGATTGTTTGAAATATCTCTGGCACTTAAATTTCCATTTCTGCATGCTTGAGTTTTATTTCCCACTCTTGGAAGACAATCTCTTTCTGTGATTCTTCAATTTTAGGGAGATCAGCTGATCTCCCTTCGGTACTATCTTGCCATTATATATAACCTGAAATCTTCTCCTCAACCTCCCTATACTATGTCCTCAGATCAGACAATTGGTTCACTAATGAATCACTTGAATGACATAATTCATGGATAGTGGATAATTTATGACAAAAAAATAACATGTTGTTGAGCAAGGAGATTATTTAGTTCTCCTGCTTCCTTCGTAAATTCAGTTATCTCAGGATTCACCTTTAACTGTTCAATATTTTGTTGAAGTTCTTAGATTTGAGTATCCTTACTCTTCAGATCCTATTCATGTTGAATATTTAAGTCATTAAAGTTATTTTGTAGTTCTACAAGTTGTGCTTGCCATTGTTGAGCGATTATTTTTTTTCATTCTTAGAACCTCGTTCTAGCTGCATAATCCTTTCATCTTTCTTCCTTAGGAGTTGTTGTACTTTATAGGCTTTATTAATAGTAGCACCAGTATATGCTCCTACAAATTGCGAGAGTCTCCCAACATCCTTGGTAGGAGTAGCTTGAGTATCTTTCCAAATTAATTCAAAGGAAGAATTACAAGGGACTACGGCCTGGGTTTGTTCAATTCTCCTTCTTTTTCTCTGTCTGCTAACCATAGCTCTATGTTTTGGACTATAAAACACATCAAGAGGAGGAACTTCGTCAATTTTCAAAATGAACTCAGAGGTCGTGAATACTGGGATGACTTCTAAATAATTAGTGTCCAAAGCTTTATCAGAAGCCTCAATAGTAAGCGAGTTCTTCCCTATAACTTTTGGGGTCTATGTAATCTTCATTTGCAATGGAGTCTTTGGACTTTTATGATCTGTTTTTTTTGTGAATTTCTCCCATATTGCATCCAAATTTTTGTCTGTTAGAGTTTCTTTTGCTTGAGAAGAAGAGGAAGTACCTGTCTTTTTTATCTGAGATACATTATGGACTTGTCCTGTACTAGCCGAGGTTGTATCTTGCTCTGTATTTTGTTGATGTAGCATCAATAAATCTATAGGCAAGTGAGTTATCCTTTTATTCCTATACTGATTAAATTGAATCAAATCCTCATTAATTAACCGTGTTGCTACTTGTTTCTCAACCTTTGCATAGATAGAACTTGATTCAAATAAATCATCAAATTTATCTGGCTCATTTGTGAATTGCCTAAGTTTTCCTATGCAGTGACATTCTTGGCAATATCATTAGGATCACATTGTTTATTGGGAATAGTTGGAAAATTAAAACATTGAATTTTTTCAATCTCAAGACTAGCGTGCCTGAAATTGTCAAGAGCATAGACACCATATTGAATAGGGAAGGTAGGCCACATTGTCTTTTTAGCATCTTTCAAAATCTTTGAAAGGCCATTCCCTACAGTTTGGTAGGCAATCTCTCGAGCTAAGATTTTATCAGAACATAGAGGGGAAACACATGAGGGTTTGCAATACTTTCGAAGATCGGGAGTACAGGTTGTACTCGAGAATAATGCAGGCATTTCAGTAGCTTCGGGTGAAGGAGGGACTAGTTATTATTGAACAACAGGTTTCTTCGTGGGTTTAGTTGCCCTAGAAATTTCTGTTGAGTATTTCTTATCGAGGCTGGCTTGGAGAGGAAAACACGAGAATAAGTGGATACTTACTTAATTGGAGAATTCCTTAGAGCGAATAACCAACTTCATATCAATTAATGTCTTTATGAGCAAAATATAGTGATATCAAGCCACAATAATCAAATTATTTAGAACTTAGAAATCATAAATTCTTTACATTTTGGCATTAAATGATAAAATGTGGGTTCATATCGGCTTTTTTACATGTCAGCATATCAGAGGATTATATCGGCGAAATATTATGGTTGTGTCTTTGAAACATGTGATATTATTACTTTCCAATAGACTTTTATTATTAAAACATAACGACTAAAAATATAAGTGGGAAGGGATATCAGAGATCTTGTATCGAAGGTTTGATATCGGGGATTGAAAAGAGTGAAAACCGATAGGAAGTTCCGATATGAAGTTATGATACGTATAGGAGGGGTTTATCAGAGGATCAAAGGCTTAGGAATATCGGAGATCAGCAATATGTTGATATCAGAGTATTGGAGATGTCATATATTGGAGGATGGGCGAAAAGAGATATCAGAGAATCGACAGATCGAGGTATAAGAGTATTTTGAGTGATGCTTATATGAAAAGTTTCGATATTCATAAGCTCTGATAATGCTATGTCGTAATCTCGTGGGGTCAGGCCTTTTATTATTATATTCACAAAGAAGTGCTTTATTACTTTTAGTCTTAGAATATTTGAAAATTTCAATCGGGGAGGGATTTATCGCAACTTATCCTATGGGACATGTTACAATATTTAAAATATTTTGATAATACCTTTTAAATAAAATCCTATGGGTAGCTTATTTATGATTATGTGTTATGAGTCTTAGCTCTGATTTGAAAGCTCTGATAAGGGAATTTTCTTATTTAGTTAAGTTTTTTGGTGACAAAAACTAATATTGTCTTCTATTATTTACACTAAGGGATTTTATTTAAATTTAAAAGGGTCCCCATTATTTATTAGTTCTACTATTAACCTTAATGGGGGGTTGTTGACTAGTACAACAATTGGTGAAATACTGGGCGAAACAATTATCGCTGTTAAAAATAAATGAAATTTTAAACTATTAAAGGAAAATATTTAGAAAGGTAAAAATACTTGGAGTTTTGATTGATAAAGATTACTCTGAGTAAAAGAACTCATCATTTTGTGAATTGTCTCATAACATGTTTATTGATAAAAATATTTATTACCTTTGTTGGTCATTTAATTAGTTATAAGGACAAAGTTAAGAGTTATAGATGCTTAGTGTTTTAGATAGAATTATTTGTCACTGGTAGAGCCACTATTGCCAGCAGACATCCATAGCTTTGACGGGGTTACCATTTAATCAAATATATACCAGTATCCCATCCACTTATAGTAATATTATTAGAGGTATCTAATCTTTTCTTTTAGAAAAATTGTTTTAAAGCTTACCTTGAAATCCATTGTCCTGGCTTGGTAACCAGTTGTTGACAATGGAATTCACAAGTTCTAATGATATCGAACAAGGTGGCTCGTGATGAGAGCCCTTGCCTTACAGTTATTAAGCCATAAGCCATTAACCTAGTTTGGTGACCAGTCATGATAATGTCAATATCATTAGTTTCCTATGATCATGGTAAGTCGGCACATAATGAAACCTCTTATCTTTCAAGTTTTATATATTTTTGAATTACACTCAAAAAATTTTAAAATTAGTGGATGGGGAGTTCTATTCACTCCTTAAGAGTAAATGGATGACATTTGAAGCCAAAAGATGCTAAAACTTCAAAATAGTCTTCACTTTTTAAAGAATTTTTTTTCATGACCAATCATAGGATAACAAGATTTTATAAAGTTGTCAAGTTATGAAATATTTACAATCTAATGGATATAAAGATTTCAGAGCTTTGTAATAGATGAAATACTAAAATTCAATGTTATAATTTGCTTTCTAATATCTCTTCTTTAATTAGTCAAATTTCATGTAAATGATGAGAGACCCCAATGTGAAGACAAAAGTGTATTACCTAACAATACCAAGGTTAAAGGCACTCGTATATACATGTGATTATTTACATATTTACAGAAGGATAGATATCCTTACGAAAAATATTTTCTTAAAACCATCCGAGTAACGGGAAGAGCATCCCTCTTTCCCTCTATCTCTTGGAGAATAAAGGTTGATGGGCCTAGTTTCTCAATGATATGAAATGGGCCTAGCCAGAACTTCTAGAACTTTGTGTGTTTTCCTTTTTCTTCGTGGGCTTTGTCCCATGTTTCGTTTTCAATCTATCATCTAGATGTATCCTGAAAAAACATCTAAGAAAGACATTAGTTTAGAACCAACAACATATTGTAAAATTTGTTCCATTGGAGGTAAATGAAAATTATTATACTACTTAGCCTAACTTGACAAGATACAAGTGTGATGATGATAGTTGTATCCCCACAACGCCACACTCATGCTTTAATGTTCAAAATCTCCTTTGGCTTGTCACTACCTAGCACACCATAGCTTTTACATCATTTTACAAAATCTTTGTATCACCCTAACATTGTATTTGTCACTATTCACTAAGCCTAATCAATATCTAAATAGCTAGCCCAAATATACATTAAAATTCAATGGTAATAGCATGTGCATAAAACATGATAAACTATTTTATGCATCTATGACTACAAAACTTGAAATTTTTAGATAACTCAATTTGATATTAAAAAAAACAAATAACTCAATTTGATATTAAAAAAAACACAAATGAAAGAAATCAATAATTCTCTACAAATATGTTTAAAAGAAAACAAAGAGTCTGAATACGAACCAAATATGAACCCCTATGCATAAAACATTTAATAAAATCACAAAAAATATATATATTATAATATATATTATAAATAAAAATCACAATTTTTATGAAGTTTTCTTTTAGTTCAATTTAATCAAAGCGTCCTTTAAATTTTTTAAATATTGATATGGCTAAATGTACCTGAAATATAGTTGCTCTGGTTCATACAACAACCGGTCACCTCCCAGTTTAGCTGTAAAAATCTTGCCCCTGCGACTAAGTCGGTAAGGCCGTGAATGGCGGGCAGGAAACGTCCGCAACTTGATGCATCTCCGGCCCCGCCTTGGTCGGTCACTTCCGAAAGGGTCAGTTGAGTGTGATTCGTGCCCACTTGCAAAAGAGTTCTTTGCGTTTGCTTTTTCGATGTAACTGAGTGCGGGTCCCCCGTGACCGTATACGCGTTTAAATGAACAGTCGTTTCATACTTAAAAGTCTTTTTTAGGGTTTGTGAAGAGACAGGTTGCATTCAATTATTCGTATCTGTGGGCACCGCATCTTAGTCAAAAAAAAGTAGAACACGCTTCGTTGTCCAAAGTAAACCCCTTTACACCACGTCTCATTTAAATTTATTTTAAACCCCTTTATAATATGGCATGAGATGATACATCAAAGACTTTATAATATGGCATGAGATGATACATCAACAGGTATGAATACATGCTAGAAAATGCATGAAATAACCAAAACCATAAGAAATAAGACATATTTATATGAAATGTGAAAGATTAAAAAGGGCATTGATCACACAAAGCAAGATTATGTTAAAAAATGCACGAATTTTACCTTTTGTGATGGACAACAAAGTATTTTTTCATGTGCACTCTTCTACAAGGACTTGTGCCAACATATTAGGATGAATTACTAATGGATGTTCCTCCTTTCTTCTATTATCTTTGATATTTTAATTATTAAAATTTCTCTAGCCTACATAATTACATACCCAAAATAATTTACTTCATTATATCAAGGTTTTTGTTAGGGAAATTTTCAAGGATGGAATTTATATACAATTTTAGAAACTTTGGCGAATCTTACTAATCCCTAATATGTAAACCATAAAATGTTTTTTCAATGCATGTACCTTTCTTTTTGTGTTTCTCTGTTTTATGAAGAAACAAGTTACATTCAATTTTTCATAGTTGTAAGCAACACACTACTTCGCTTATACATCCATATTCATATTAGTCAAAAAACAAAACAAAACAAACAAACAAATAACTTATTATTGTCAAAATAAACTCCTTTTTACACCTCACTAAGTTTAAACTTATTTTTAAATTTAATTAAAAACAAATCAAAATAATTTTAAATCTCTAAATTAACTATTTGTCAAAGATTTCAAACCATTTTAGAATTTTAATGGAAGACAAATCAAAATAATTTAAAATCTCTAAATTAACTATTTGCCAAAGGTTTCAAACCATTTTAGAATTGTCACTTAAGATTAACTCACAAAAAATAATAATGAGATGATTTTTCTATCACTTTCTCTATATATATAATTTTTATTTATATTATTTAATTATTAATTTTTCTTATTTAAAATGATTTTCAAATATTACAATTTAATTGTTTTATTTACAGATTTTTGTTTTGAAATTTTGAGATCATTTTATTGAAATCGTTTTTTTTTGTCATATAAATTATTTTTTCAATGTGTATAGATTTAGTTGTTAAAATTCTCTTGCATATTTATATAAAATGTTGGCAAATTATATTATAATATTATATAATTATATAATATATAATTATAGTAAATTATTAAACTAAATTCTTAATAATATGTTTTATTAGTCTTTATTTTAGTAATATTCATTTTCTTTTTTTAATAAAATATGATAAAAGATGCGTTAAAATTGGAAATTAGGGCCAAATTCCACCTTTAGACAACACATTTGATGGAGATGATGCTTGCATTAAATTCCTATTTTCGAGAGGTCCAAAATTGATATAAAGATCATCTAATTTGGACAAGCAGAAGTGTGATTTTGAATTTATTCCCTCACATGTGCAAATTGTTCAGGTTGGCCACATCATCATGTAGGCTCATGAAGCCCAATGGACATCACCACTGACACATTCTCTCTCTCTCTCTCTCTCTCTCTCACATGTGGCACGAGGACAAATTTTTAGACAGAACTGTAGGGTCGAAAATTTCAGGAGTTGACCAAGTTTGACTAGCATTGACCAGGGGTTGTTTGACCAATTTTGACTGCGATTTTTGGAGGAATATTTTTGTTTGACCAGGCCACATTGATTGGCATAGAAATCGAGATTTTCTGGGTTGTTTGACCTACATAGACTGCAGGGTTGACATCAGTTTGACCAAGTTTGACTACAAATTTTGTGATTGTTTTGGGATGACTTTGACTGCTGCTAGAGGCCGAGTTTGACTACCTTTGACCGAGTTTCAAAGGATAAGTTTGACTATTGCATTGACCATATTGGACTTTTTGGTTAGGGTTGAAGTTTGACTGCAGATATTGACAGGGTAATTCTGACTTTGAATTTGGCAAGTCAATTTGACTTTTGTACTCTCTCTCTCTTTGTTGAATATTTGATATAATAATAAGATGAATTGATCAAAGGGTTTTCCCCACATTGGGGTTTTTCCCTGGCATCTGCCAAATCTAGTGTCCTCTTATCTTGGCTTGTCTTCTGCATTTTTGTTTCATGTTCTATCTGCTTTTACTATCAATGTGATTGTTATTGGAAATCTAAATTGGAAATTGTCATTGGGTTGCTAAAGGAACATTGAAGTAATTGTGCTAAGCATAGAACATAGCATTATTAACTAAAATTAACATGGTATCAGAGCCCAGGTAAAGACAAATCCCAAGAAAGAGAGAGAAAAGCAACCACTAAGAGAGAGTTGTTAGATAAGAATATTGGTCTAACTTCAATGGTGACTACATCTTACTTCAAATCTGAGGATAAGATCAAGGATAAATTTGACTAGCAGGCATGGAAGATGAATTTGGACTTGACTTTGGAAGAGCATGATGTTATGGAATATGTGCAGGGAAAATTGGTGGAGCCTCCTTCCAATGCACCCATTGCTGCAAAGACAAAGTACAAGAAAGGTGAGGTCAAAGCTAAAATAATTATCATTGACTCCATTAAGAAGAATTTGGTTGCCTATATTTCTGATTTGGGAAGATCTAAGGAGATGTATGATAAGCTTATTGGGATGTTCAAAGTAAACAATGCAAATCAAATCCTCTTTCTCAAGAACAAGTTGAAGGACATCAAGATGGATAAAGGGAAGTCTATCTAATCCTACTTCATGAGGATTAAAAAAAATAAAGAATGACCTTCTATCTATTGGAGAAGTTATTGATGATGGGGAACTCACTTTAATCACTCTTGGAGGTCTTACAAGAGAATGGGATGTGTTTAACACCACCATTCTCAAAAAATGACAAGATTCCTAGTTTCAATTAATTATTGGTTAGATGCACTCAAGAAGAGACAAGAATGATGGAGAGAGACAAGCCTTCAAATGGAAATGAACCTACTGCTTTCTCCACTCATGTAAAGAGGAAGAACAATGATGGTCCAAAGAGACAAGGTCAAGGATTCAAGCAAGGATTCACAGAATGAAGAAAATGAAGGTGCTACAATTGCACCAGGTTTGGTCACTATGCTAGAGAATATCCTCACAAGAAGGATACTCCATGGGATGACTACAATAATAACCACCACAACAATTTCAAAGGCAACAAAAATCAAAGGAAGAACAGGTTCAACAATAAAGGAAAGAGGAATGCTCCCGCTGCTCAAGATGGAAGTGGTCGACCTCCCAAAAGGACGAGAAATTCCAGGTATGAGGAAAGTAATGTTGTAGGAAAAAAAAACAATTTTTTCTTATTTCCACTTTATCTAACGCCTCTCCTCTGGACACTTTGGATCATTGGTTTATTGATAGTGGAGCCTCAAGGCACTTCACTTGGTACAAGGAGGACCTCTCAAATTTGATTGAAAAGAATATTAATTTGGAGATCATACTTGCAGACAATGCCACCTACCCCACTCTTCACTTGAATCAAGGTCAAACCATTCATCTACAAGAAGTGTTGTATGTGCCCGATTTGAAGAAGAACCTAGCATCTATTTCTGCAATGAAAGATAAAGGCTTCAAGGTAGCATTCATTGATGGAAAGGTATGTATTTGGAAAAGGAACCCTAAAGATGCATTCACTCTTGGATTTAGGGTTGAAGGTCTCTATCAAGTCGGAGGAAGTCCTTTGAGAGCTATGACTTGCGATACTTATATTCAATCTAAATTATGGCACCGAAGATTTTCTCACATTCATTACAAAGCCTTACCTGGGGTAAGGATGATGTTCATAGGTATGCTCGCATTCAACATGAATCATGAAGGGGTTTGTCATGGTTGTGCATTTGGGAAACTTACAAGAGGACCCTTCCCTTTAAGTGAAAGTCAAACTACCAACGTTCTTCAATTGGTCCATTCTGATCTATCTTGTATGTTGCCCGTAACATCATTAAGTGGATACTTATACTATGCATTTTTTGTGGATGACTTATCTCACAAAACATGGATCTATTTCTTGAAGAAGAAGGACAAAGTGTTCAAATGGTTCCTTTCTTTCAAAGCCTTGGTGGAAAATCAAACAGGGAAGAAGATCAAAATATTGAGGACTGAGAATGGAATTGAATATGAATCAAATAAATTCAATGACTTTTGCAGAGAGGTTGGCATTAAGAGGGAAACAACAATTCCATACACTTCTAAGTAAGATGGAATTGCTAAAAGAAATAATCGAATAATCATGGAAGCCACTCGTGCCATGCTTCATGATCAAGGCCTACTAAAGTTCTTATGGGGAGATGTTGCCAACATTGTTATGTATGTTCAAAATAAGAGCCCACATCAAGCATTGGATTTCAAGAACGCTCGAAGAAGTTTTCACTGGTAAGAAACTTGATGTTTCTCATTTTAGAATATTTGGTTGCCCCGTGTACTTTCATGTGCTAAAAGAGAAAAGAAACAAGTTAGAAGCGTCTAGGAAGAAAATTACATTTGTGGGCTCTAGTGAAAATTCAAAGGCATATAGAATCTATGTGTCTGGTTAAAGAGAAGTGGAAATGAGTCATGATGTCACTTTCGATGAAGATTCTACCCTTGGGAAAGCCATAGATCTCCCTATACCAAGGAAGGACAATGATGATGTTGTAGGAAAGTAGGATGAACCTATGACAGATGAGTTGATACCCGATGTTGAAGGCCTGATGGATCCCATTGATCCTCCACCTAGTGATCCATCTACCTCAAGAAAAAGGCCTTTGTGGCTCAAAGACACTCTCAAAGATGATGAAAGACATATTGCTCCAAGAGGGACATTCCGAGAAATTAAGAAGCCAAACTAGGGAAAATTTTAGGGCCTAATATTCACAAGTGGGTTAATTTTCCATATTTTTTGCAAAAACAAAAGATATGTTAATTTCCATTTTTTCTAAAAATTATTCACCCAGATTTTATAGTATAAAATTGTTTTACCTTAAAAATTGCCAAATTTTTTTATAGAGACTATATAAAATTATTAGAAATTTGAATACTTTTACAAAAATATTGCCAAATATTTTACAAATTACATATTATGTACTAGTGAGATTCGCCAAGGTTTCTAAACTTTAAAATAAATTTCGATCCTTAAAAATTTCACTAAGTTGAACATGTATCAAGGGTACTTAGCTGTTATGAGTATTATTGTTCAATTTGAGCCATGCACGTTCAAAGAAACTGTAAAACATCAAGTGTGGAAGGATGCGATGAATGAGGAGTAAAAATCAATCATGAAGAAAGATGTCTGGGACATGGTTCCTAGACCCAAGGACAAGTATGTGGTCACTTTTAAATGGATTTACAAAATCAAATATGGAGCTTATGGGAGTGCTGAAAAATATAAGGTCAGGTTCGTTGCTCGAGGCTTCTATCAAAAGCAAGGAGTGGACTATGACAAGATATTTGCACTGATTGTCTGATATATGACTACCTGATTGATTATAGATCTCACTGCCTCTCAAGTATGGAGTCTACACCAAATGGATGTTAAGATTTCGCTTAAGGAGGAAGTCTACATGGAACAACCTTAGGGGTTCAAAGTAGAAGATCGAAGGACACACGTATGTAGGTTGAAGAAAACCCTCTATGGGTTGAAGAAAGCCTTTAGGGGTTGGTATGAGAGGATTGATAACTATCTTATGAAGTTCAGATTTACAAGAAGCGATGTTGATCCTAACCTATACTTCAAGGTTGAAAATGACATGCCTCTCATTCTGGTCCTTTGTGTAGATGATCTCTTTCTAACATGTGAAGACTCTCTCATTTATCAATGCAAGAGGGAGTTGGCTTCCAAGTTAGAGATGAAGGACCTAGGTTTGATGCACTACTTCCTAGGCCTAGAGGTTTGGCAAAAGTTAGGTGAGATTTTCCTTTCTCAATAAAAATACATTGTGAAGCTACTCGAGAGATGTGGGATGGTGGATTGCAATTTTATGTCTACTCCAATGGAACTAAACTTCAATAAGATATGTGGAAGTGTTGTTGGGACCGCATTGGAAAATCCTTCGGAGTATTGACAACTTGTAGGGGGTCTGATGTTCTTGGTAAACACCCATCTAGACATATGCTTCACTGTGAATATATTGAGTCAATTTATGGTCGAGCCTCATCACATACATTGAATTGCTGTTAAGAATCTCTTGAGATATCTTTGTGGCACAGTCAACTATGGATTGAGATACACTGCCGAAATTTTAGGCTACATGGATATTTTGATGTTGACCGGGCTGGTAGTGTGTTGGATCATAAAAGTATGTCTAGATGTTGCTTTCATTGGGGACTGCTTCAATATCTTGAATGAGCAAGGAACAGAAATCAGTTTCTTTAACCACCAATGAGGCCGAATATATTGTTGCTAGTATGGTTTGTTATGAAGTTGTTTGGTTGAGGAATCTATTTAGTTAGCTATTTAAGCATGTTTTGGATACCACCGTGATCTACTGCAACAACCAATGTGGGATTCATCTTTCATAGAATCTCATGTTCCTTGACCGCTCCAAGCACATTGATATCAGGTACCATTTTATCTAGGATATGGTACATCGGGGAGAAATAGGCTCCTACACATCAAGACTGATGAGCAGGTCGTAGACATCCTCACAAATCGCCTTTAAGTAAGAGCACTTTACTCCGCTAACACGTAAATCAAAATCTCTTTATACTGTTGCTGCAACTCTTATTTCTTGCATGCTTATCTACGTGAAAGCT
>APFE030133183.1:32303-66270 GCA_000404065.3 Pinus taeda
GAATTTTTGGATTTTTCATGGAAAAATATGCATGCCCACAAATGGCCAAGAAATTTTGACAGGTTTTGAGCTTCCAAAAAGGTCAAAAACACCTCAAAAATGACCTTTCTGCCCCTTTTTGGACACACAGGAAGCAGAGTTGGGAGAACTCAGTTTTGAAGGGGCAAATGGAGGCCAAATTCAAAAATTCTACTTGTTCTGGAAATTAGATAGGCAGTACTTTCCAACAATCCCACCTGGAGCAAATTTAGACACCATGAAGGCCTCCAAAAGAAGCAATAAAAAAGTGCTACGCATAGGGAAATCAACGCGACGCATTGGAGGAATTTTGCTCAGTTTGACCAAAAAACTCTATTTTTCGCCTAGTTTCTTGACAGTTTGACTTTTCTTCCTTCTAATTGTCAAATTCATGATGTAATTTAATGTGAATTGATGGATTTTGATGTAATTATGGTAAATTTTCACTCATAGAGGTAGATTCATCTATGAAAAGGTAGTTTGCAACTAAATGAACCAGTTCCCTAGTTTTTAGAGGCAAGTTGTTCCACTGCCTACTTTTTAATTCTCAGTTTAGATTTTGTTGGAATAGCTCCTAAACTTATGAGCTCGAACCCTAGAGGCTAGGATGAGTTGTTGGTTGCCTATATATTGTAATTTTTCAGTCATTAGAAAAGGTTGAACTCTTGTGAATGCTTTGAGCATTATTGTACATTCATCTCTGCAGTTTGGCAAAGGAATAGACTAGGGTTTGTAGAATTTTGTTGGATTCTCGTGGAAATTTGATTTGGTATTGTTTTTCCTTCTATAATTCAAGTTTATATGTGTTTATGTATGCCATCACCTCTCTCTTTGTTCAGCTTAACTAAATGAATCAAGGATAAAGGTAGAATTCATTGATGTTGCAGTGCTCTACGTAGGGTTTGTTTAGTTTTCTATGTTTTCTATAGTTTGAAGAGGATCCCTGAGACTTTCATGCCCTCTCCAACTCCTCACCAGTCTTAAGACTCTCCATCTCACTCAATTTCAAAGTACTAAACCATTTGCCTACCTTGCCCCACAGAAAACTCTGCAAGACTAACTCCATTCCTCGGACCCAAATCTACCTTTCACATCTGAGCTAGTAGCCAACCATTAAATGCAATCAAACTCTATCGAGCATATACCTAGCCTAAAATTAGTCTTTACATCAGTCATCTCAAGCCTCATTTGTTATATTTTCCTGAGATTAACAAGGAGAGAGCCCTCTCCCGGCCTGGTAGGGCTAGCTACCAGGTTAAGCGTGGTTTGACGTTACCCTAGATCCTGCCTTTATCAGCCTGAGGTAAATTTATGCCCTAACAAAGCTAATAGATCAACTTCATCTAAACTCAAATCCAAGGCTTAAAAGGATGAAAGAAAAATGAAGGCTAAGGAGGAAGGATCTTCCTCAAAGTCCAAAAACAATGATAAAAAAACATATGAGATAACATCAATACTTAGAAACCTATCTAATAGGATTTATAAGATTGAAACTTAGCCTAGAACCATGTAACAAAATGTTGTTAGACCACAAAATCAGTTTAGAAGAGCTCCTCAAACTCAAATTTTACAGAGACCTAACACTAATCAACAGATCCAACCTCCTATGATGATTGATGACCAACAACTATATGATATTGGTCCTCTAGTTTCCAAACATATAAATAATTTGATTTTACATCTGTACATAATGCTATTGTTCCTCACCCTTCAAATCAGTCTTCCCAAAATCAAGAAAATAATCAAATTTCTAAATACCAAACCTTCTTTGAATTTCTAATTGGAGAATTAAACATAAGATATGATCATAGACCTAGGGGAGGGCTTGGTAGACCTCCAAAAGGTGCCATTCAAAATGAACCTCACATAAAATTTGTTGAAAGGCAAAAGACTATCATTCAACCAATGAATCAAACAAGTGAAACAAGTCAAATTGATAAAACTATTTTGACAACCTTCAGTGTTAAAAGAGAACTTGAAAGATTTAAAATACCAATTCCCCTAGCTGAACTGTCAAAAAATCCAGGGGATAAGAACCAAGTTTCAAAATGGATTCAGTTGTCTAGTGTGGATGCTGAAGGGGATGTGATAAGCCTGCAAGACGAAAAACCCTCAATAGTTTTTTATCCTAGCTTTGACATGATAGATGAGAATGTGCCTCCGTTTTGTGTGACTCTGAAAATTCTTTATTTCCTGCTATATAACTTCATGTTAGATTCTGGGGCTTCCCATAATATAATGGCTAAAGTGATCATAGACGAGTTGAAATTAGAATTCACTAGAACTTACCATTATATTTACACTTTTGACTCCAAGAAAGTTCCTTGTCTTGGACTCATTAAAGATTTGGTGGTTACCTTAACTCAAATCCTTGTCAAGAGTGTGGCTTTAGACATAGTACTCACTGAAATCCATAAAATAATTGGCATGCTACTATCAAGATCTTGTTGTGCTAAACTAGGAGGGAGACTGCAAATGGATGTGTCTTATGCCACTATTCCAGTTTATGGGGGTGAGCATCTCAGGCTATATAGAGAGGTTAGGTTTATGAACATTGTTTGTAGAGCTGATTAGGATAGGAATCATCCTATTTATGTTGTTGACCAATACTTTGGGTGTTTTGAACTATCTCTAAATAATTCACAAAATACTCAACTTACTATTGAAGATATTGTTGATCAGCCTAAAACCAATGAAACTGATATTTCAAAAATGTACTTTGATGCTTCTTGTTCAAAGGAAGGAGATGGAATTGGAGTTATAAAGAAGTCTAAAGGTGCAAAACTTAAGTGTATATAATGATTCTAAACTTATTGTCAGACAAGTTAGGAATCAATGTCCAACTAAGCACCCAATATTGAGACCTTATAGGAATGAAGTTTGTGATTCAATTGAAAATTTCTTTTCAACATTCAATATTACTGCTATTCCTAGAGATCAAAACATGCATGCAGATTCCTTGGTTGTTTCTGCAAGTTCCTTTAAAATCCCTAATAAGATGCTTGTCTAGTATCAAATTCAAGTCAAGTATAGACCATTTATTCCTGGCAATCTTAAGTACTGGAAACTTTTTTATGACGACGAGCAACTAAAATCCTTTTTAAAAGTCATAAATGGACTCTCAAACATGCAAGTTGAGGAAGAACCACTTGATAACCTTGAAATTGACAACAAAAATCAAACACCACAATTTGATTCTACAATTGTTGATCATAACATTATCCAACTCTCTAAATATTTTATTCCAAAAGGGCTAATCCCTCTTGAGAAGCTCTTTGATCATAATGATGTCCCCAAAATCCACTTTTTGATTCCCCTGATGAAAATTTTGAAATTTATAACATTGGAAGTTCTGAAGATATCATAAACGTTAAATTTCTGCATCCCTGTCCATGGAAGATAAAGACAAATATTTAGCCCTCCTTAAAGCATACAAAGATGTTTTTTCCTGGTCTTATAATGAATTAAAAACATATGATACATCTCTTATTGAACACAAAATTCCATTAAAACCATAGGCAAAACCTTTCAAACAAAAATTGAGGAGAATCAATCCTATCCTTCTTCCTCTAATTGAAAAAGAACTAAAGGAGTTACTGGATGCTAAAAGAATACTTCCATTAAGATATTCAGATTGGGTAGCCAATCTAGTTCCAGTGAGAAAAAAAATGGTGAAATTGGATTATGTGTGGATTTTAGGAATTTGAATAAATATTCACTGAAGGAGAATTATCCATTACCTAAGATGGATCAATTACTTCAGAAAGTTTCAGGAGCCCAGAGAATTTCCATGTTAGATGGTTTCTTTGGATATAATTAGATTATGGTTAGTCCAGAGGATGGAGAAAAAATTGCATTTACAACTCCATGGGGCACATTCATGTATAATTGGATGCCTTTTGGGTTAACTAATGTTGGAGCCACATTTCAACGTGCTATGGACCTTGCATTTGTAGGTAAGAACAACAAATTTGTTGTTATTTATTTAGATGATTTAACTATTTTTTCCAATTCTTATGAAAAGCATTTGAGAAAGGTTTTTGACAGGTGCAGAAAATTTGGGATTTCCCTTAATCCCAAGAAGTCTTTGTTTGCACTCCAAGAAGGAAAACTACTTGGCCACATCATTTTCAAAGGAGTAGTCATTGATCCTAAAAGAGTCTTAGCAATTTAGGCACTCGTATTACCAAGGAACAAGAAGGAAGTTGAAGATTTCCTTGGCAAAATTATTTTTTTAAGAATATTTATACCTAACTATGTTGAAATAGTTAAGGACATAACTGATATGCTGAAAAAGAACCATGAAATAAAATGGACTTTTCCTTCTAGGTATGCATTTGATCATATTAAAAAGGCTGTTGCAGAAGCCCCCATCTTAGCCAGTCCAGATTACTCTGAACTTTTTAGTGTGTTTTCTTTTGCTTCTTTAACCGCATTAGCTGTTGTTCTTTTGCAAAAGAACAACTATGGAGATGACTAACCCATTTCATTTTTTAGCAAGGTTATGAGAGATGCTGAGCTAAAATATGACATCATTGAAAAAAAGCCTACTCTTTAGTTTAATATTTGAAAGCCTTTAGAGCCTATCTCCTCCACTCTTCTATCATTGCCTATTACATAATAGTGCAGTCAAAACTGTTCTAACTCAGCTTGACACTAATGGAAGGAGAGGGAGATGGATAACTAAAATTTTAGAGTATGACCTCATCATCAAGACTACCAAGCTGGTAAAAGGTCAAGGCATGGCCAAGCTCTTCGCTGAATCCAATTTCAAAATCTTAGTAATAAATTTTGTTTTTGAAATCCCAGCTGAGAAGAATACACAAGAACCTTCTGCAATCCCCACACAAGAGAATCCACAAGAACCTTATGAAATTCCCATACATGAGAATCCACAAGAACCTTCTGCATCATATCATACAATTTTGATTCACATTAATGAAATTTTTTTGTTATCAGATTGGTGCTTTGACATTATGAAATTTCTTAGAGAATTTGAATGTCTAGCTGAATTTAGCAGAAATCAATGTAAAAATTTGAAATTGAAGGATGTAAAGTATTGTATTGTGAATGAAAATTTGTACTGGAAGGATACTCTTAATATCCTTCTACTTTTCCTAATAGAGAATGAAACGGAAGGAATCATTGATCAATTTCATGCAGGAATTTATGGATGTCATTATGCTTGGAGGGCTGCAACATACAAGATCTTAAGGGTAGGATTTTATTAGCCTACTCTTTTTGCACAAGTGGGATCAAAGGTTAGGAGTTGTACATAGTGTCAAATGTTTGTTGGAAAGCATAGATTAGCATCTCTTCCATTGGTTCTAGTCTTAATCTAAGCACCATTCCTTCAATGGGGAGTGGATTTCATTGGTGAAATTCATCTTCCATCAAGCAGTCAACACAGATGGATATTGACTGCAACAGACTACTTTACCAAATGGGTAGAAGCCATTCCAGTCAGAAATGGAATTGATACTACTGTTATCAATTTTATTGAAGAATATATATTGTTTAGATTTGGATGCCCCCAACAAATAGTGATAGACAATGCACAAGCATTCAATAGTACTAAGATGATTGAGTTCTGTCAGAAATATCGGATCTTGTTGCATCATTCTACACCTTATTATCCACGGGGAAATGGATTGGCAGAGTCCTTAAATAAAATTTTGGTTAAAGTAATAAAGAAAACATTGGAGGATCATAAAAGGAGTTGGGATAGTCATCTTATTTATGCACGTTGGGCCAACAGGATTTCACCCAAAAGATCAACTGGTAAATCCCCTTTTTAGCTTATTTATGGAAATGAAACAATATTTCCCACACATTTAGATTTTCCTGTTTTGGAGTTTTTGCAAGAGTAAAATGAAGAGGCTGATGACTTCTCTTGAAGAATAAATCAGATCATAGAATTGAATGAGGATAGAGATGAAGTGCATTACAAGATTAAGAAACATCAGAGTAAAATGAAAAGCTTGTTTGATAGGAAATCCAGGGAAAGAGATTTCATGCAAGGTGTTTTGGTACTGAGATGGGATGCTAGGAGAGAAGACAAAGGAAAACATGGCAAGTTTTACAAACTTTGGTTGGGAACTTTTAGTATTGTTGAGGTTAAGGGTAATAACACTTTCATTCTGTAGAATTTGGAGGGAGAGTATTCCTCATTGCCTGTCAATGGGAAGTACTTGAAGCACTATATTTAGTCTTGAGAGGTGTTCATTCATTCACCATTGTATTTTATTGGAGAGTTTTATTTTACATGTAATGTGTATTTGTTTCAACAGAAGATCCCATTAGCCCGAGGAGAAGGCACATGGATCTGCAAGTTCTCTACATCTTGCAGGAGGAAGAAGTCCCCTGTTGGAGCTGATGTTGTAACATGCTTTATTTTTTATAAGTTAGTTTTTATTTTATAAAAGAGGGTATGAAAAATTAAAGGAAAAAATGAAAATATGAAAAAAATAGAAAAATAAAAAAGAGATGAAATAAAACCCCATTAAAAGAAAATCAAAATATTTGTATAAGTGCGCTTGTTTAAATGCCACTTCATGAATAAATTCCATTTGTAATAAATGAAGGTCTATGTGCAACTTGTTTTTATGCCACAACCTTTTCTTGTGATCCGAATCAAATTGTTAATCTTGATCAGATCATTTAAATTTATGTACTAAACTAGAGAATAAATTCAACTAAACAATTTAATCTTGTTGAAAATTAGAAATTAGGTTAGATTAGGACAAATAAAAGGCCTAATATGCTTAAAAATTGACCTAAAGTTGTATTAGATTAGGTTTAGATTAGTCAATAATTTAAAAGGGCAGCTAGTCTAAACACGCTCTAGTTAGATTAATTTTCATTAATGCTTAGTTACCTTGTTAAAGGGTTAATTAATTCATTTGTAAATAAATACATTTTATGATTTTTAGGAAAATTCATATGCACCGAAATGTCTTGTCAACAAGTGATAAAATTTGAGCAAATATTGACAATCGTTGGCTTTCCTACCCAGATAAATGTTGGGGAAGTTCTTTGCACCCCCTACCACGAAACAAGATAACGATGGGCGGGGGGTGGGAGCAATGGTTTTTCTCACGTGGGCCCCTCACATACGTGTCACTCCCTCAACACTTCACACCCCCCTCACTCCAAACCACTTACCACTACCCCCCCTGAAATTTGCCATCCACATTCCTGCGCTTCTTGTTACTGCGCCAACGGTCATTCCTCTCGCGCCGTCTGCTTCCAATCACTCCATGCCACGTGTCCTTTCCTGTTAACCTCTAAACATTCCTGCGTATTTGTTGCCGCCAGTAATTGCCTCGTTGCTGCATTTTTCCTCCTGTTACTGCATTTATTTCCCAACTAGCAATCAACAACGACCATCTATTTGTAACGGTCGTCCTAAATTATTGTTAAATATCCATTTCCCCCATTACATTTGCCTTCCTTCTACTGCTCTTTCATTGTTTCTATTTATTTTTCTTTCTGCAAATTCTCTGTTAAGACGAACCTGTAATTAAAAGCATCCTTTTAGCCTACCTCTGCACTTTTCTCCTATTCAACATTTCAGCTCTATGATACCATGGCTCCCAAGAGAAAGGAAAAGGCGTCTTCCAACTCCTCTACAACTCAGGGAACCCCAAAGGCCTTTAATGCCTTGGACCTGGATCATGTCCCATTAGTCGATCAATACTTTAAAATTGCAAACACCGAATGTGAATTCAACATGTTCGAATTACACAACTGGCTAAAGCATACATACTTTGATTATGAGGATGAAATAAACCTCTGGGAATCCAATCTACCTCTGTATATGTTTCCCCAGACTTATTCCTTCCATGATTTAGTTATCTGGTGCCAATCCAAATATAATCCCTTACAAAGAACAATAGTAGCTCAGAATGGAGACATTCTGATAACTATTTATGAAGAAACCATAAAAAAAAATGTTTATGGCACCCGAGAGTGACTTCCTTAGCTTCTTCTACACTGCAACCTTAATCAACCTATATCACAAGTTCACCTTCCCTAAGAGAGCTCAAATCTTTGAGATCTTTCTCCCTGAAGATGCTGAACTCCCCAAGAAGAATCCTCCTTACCCATCATCTATGTTCCCTGAGAGAGCCAAGCATATAATTTCCCTTATTTCTTGCTTGTTAGCTACCCATCAGACCAGTGGGTAGATGAACCTATCCTAGCCTATCTCTCCATCTTTTCTAAAGAAAATAAGCCTACCTTCATGTATAAATACAATTAATTTTTGGCTGAAGCTACGCATGAGCAATTGTTGAACCTCACTACTGAAGGAGTGTTTAAATACTCCTCTATCCTATTTCATATGTTTATTTTTCAGCAGGGAGACAAGTTTCATATTGTTTTGCAAAAGTAGGATGATCAGCAAGAAAATCAAGCAGTTATTCACTGGACTTCATTGATTAGAAAGAACTCAACTAAGTTTCGATTTTCTGACTTCATAGATTGTTTCATTTACCCACTTGCACAACTTCTCAACAGTCAGAGTGAACCCAGAATCGGTACAGAAATGAAAAGGATTCTGCAACTCAGTGATCAAGTCAGAACAAGAGACTGGTATCTTTACCAGAACTACACAGAGATCTGAGCATATGGCTACGAGTTGGCTCCATATAAGTTTCCAAAATATGTTTGACTGAGAATTTTCTCTCTGGAATATATCAAGCAGATGATGAACATGGATGAGCTCCATTTCAAGATAAAGGCATAGGTTGGATCATTCATCTATAACACCAGATCAACTAGTTTAGAGGCAGATGCTATATTAAAACATTTGGGTTTTCAACCCAACTTCACCTGGTCCTATGATCAATTTAGCATTATTTCAGACTTAAGGGTGGAACTCAAGACCACTCCTTATAATCATACACCTACGCTAGAGATTGAGAAGTTTAGAAATCAAGAACAATGGGAAGAGAATACTCTTCAAGAAGCAGAATAACAAGTTTTACCTCCTTCTACTCTTCAGAATCATACTTCTTAAACTAAGCATGACAAGAGGCCTAGGGAAGGATCATCATCATCAGCGATTGGAGAGAAGGAATTCATCCACTACCAGAAGAAATCAAGGATTGAATCAAAGGGAACTACAACAACTACTACTACTACTCAGGGTCAAAAGGAGCCTATCATCATCAATTTGGATGATTCACATGTTCCTGTAGGGACAAAAGAACCTGTAGTTACTACTCCTCCTTCTTCTTCTACTTCAAACAATTTGCTAGAAATTACTCAATTAGCAGGAGAAAGTGAAACAGAGGAGTCAAATGTTTTCACTAACTTCCTTGAAATCAAGCAGAATAATGAAGCTTTTAAAGCTAATGTTTATGCACAGTTTTGGAAGCAGACTTCCACATCACAACACAAGTTGTTGACAACGTTTGACAGTGAGAAGGGAAGTATGCAAATGGCCTTTCTACAGGCTCAAGTGCCTTTTCCTAAAAATTGTGTTTACATTTGATGTTAATCAGATACATCCAATTGATCAAATGGACATGCATAGGTAGTCTACTGAGATGTTGTTCTTAACCATGACCAACATTGTTATGGCATTGTCAAAGCTTAAAATTGCTATGTCAAATGTGCAATCATTGTTGAATATTGAGAAAATATCATCTTTAACTAAGGAAAATAGGGTTAAGCCAATGGAGGACTTAGTAATTAAAATTGGATATGACCCTACTGATGTCAAAGCTGCTGAAGATATTATCCAGAAGAACACATATGTTGCATTATTGAGAAAACAGTTGAAACTGTGTTCCACAGAGAACCTGCCGACCAAGGAGATAACAGAGAATGAACAACACAGGGAAGAAATGCTCAAACTGATAATTGAGCAGAATGTACAGATTAAAACTATGGAAGATCATATTGAGGAATTTCTTAAGGAAAAAGAGCAATTTACTCAATTAGCTATAGCTCCCATCACAACGTACCCTATTACAGTGTCCAAAATAGTAGGAGCATCTACATCAGCCATAAGGGAATATACATCGACAACAGATTATTTGAACAAACTCTCATAGGAGCTTACTCACGAGAAGCAAGAGAATGAAAGACTTCATAACAAATTTCAGAATCTAGAAGCTACGAAAATAAAGAATCATAGTTTGTATGTTGAGGAAATGCCTAAAACAAATAGGTTGAATAGAAGAATTGAAGAGTTGCAGAGTCAGTAATTGATGGCTCAGACCTTGTCCCAAGCCAAGGAATGCATATGGGCAGATATCAGTCAGGCCATAACTGAAATATGGCCCTCCATTCAGATCATTTTTGAGCAGGAGGAACTCAAAAACAAATGTTGGGTGGCCATTGATCAAGTGAAGCAACTTCTTAAAGATAAACCAAGTGAGGTTGCAGACATGATCAGAGTTCTTAACTCAAAAACTAGGGCCGAGTTGGAGCAGATTCAAATTATGGACATAACAAAAACCATCTTGGAAATAAAGAAGGTGTTACAGAAAAATAACTTGACGACTCAGTTGGAAACTAAATGTAAAACCTTGAAGACTTCTGTCCAAAGGTTTCATTTTAAATTTAATTTACTGAATTAGAGAAGACTGCGAGGATTAGTGGTCCTAAATGACAGGATGATCATTCTGGAAGAATACTGCGAGAAGCTTTATACCATAGCCACTGATAAATAAAACCTTGTAGGTATAAAGGGGCATATTACAGGGAAACAAGCATTAGAAGCTTTATATTTTGATTTGACTATTAAGCATGGAATTAAACATTTGTTTGTAAATAAGCCCACTTTTGAGAAATACACCAAGTTTGATAAAGTTTACAGAAAATTGGTAAATCTTTCCATACCAAGTGAAGAACGATGGGATCACTTGTGTGAAGTTATTGAGTAACTTTCATCAACAACTGAAGGAAAATTGGGAAACAATTTGTGGGGACCATATCATCAGCATATTCCTAAAGGATAGTGCCAGCCTTAGCAGTTTTCAAATTCCTACAATTTTGTACTATTTTTGTAGTTTTGTTTTGAAAATATCTATTTGAACTTTTTGTATAAATAACTCCTCTTTCGAGTTATTAAGGGTTGAACCCTTGGATGATCTTTGAGAACAGAATTGTAACCGAGCTGGAGATTTGCAAATTTAATGAAAGGATTCTGAATTTTCCTACTATAGTCATGTCTTCTAGTAAGTTTTCATATGTGCTTATTTCATTTTGTATTGCCTCATATATTTAAGTCTTTATGTAGAGATATAGGTAAGATCATACTAAGTATTAGCTAGTCATAAATCCCCTGTGGAGTTATCAACAATAAATAGGGACTAGCTTATAAGACTATCTATTATTATAAACTCCCCTATATCAATTAATTGCCACATAAATATGCATTCGTTTGAATATATTTTGTTCAATAGGAAATGTTGTTTGCCTGTATTCTTCGCTTATAACCAATCAAATTTTCAGTTTGAATATTTAGCAAGTTATACCACCACATATTCTGCTATTCATTCACTTTAAATCAATTAGCTATAGCTAGACAAATAGAAGCCCTTTTATCTAGCTTAGTAACTGTTAGGTCTTAAGCACATGTTTTCAATAATTCATATCATTGGTCATCCATAAAATTTAAAACCAACAAAATATTTTAGATGCTCTGGCATGGCTAACTGACCTAGAGTCATATCAAAGGACAACAACCCCAATGGATCTCCTAACCTTAGTAACATTAGTAGGCACCGACCATTTCATGACGACATCCATCTTGGAAGGATCTATCTTCAATTCTCCTCCACCAATCACATATCCCAAATACACCAAGCACTGTTGCGCAAACTCTCACTTCATGAGATTTTCTAGCAGCGCGTTGTTCTTCAATGTTTCCAGGTAGCACTATATACCAGTATATCATCCAAATAGACAATGACAAATAAATCTATAAAAGGGCACAATACATCATTCATTAATCTCATAAATGTAGCTAGTGCATTACATAGGCCAAATGGCATAACTAACCACTCATACAAACCTTGCCTAGTTTTGAAGGCGGTCTTCCATGTATCATGCCTTGTCATCTATACACATTCTCCAAGTCCCATCCTTCTTTGACACAATGACGATGGGTGAC
Source organism: Pinus taeda (assembly GCA_000404065.3). Lineage (NCBI taxonomy): Eukaryota > Viridiplantae > Streptophyta > Pinopsida > Pinales > Pinaceae > Pinus > Pinus taeda. The sequence continues at coordinate 44,452 of APFE030133183.1, forward strand.
CCACATGGTGATGTACTCAGCCGAATGACACCCTATTCTAGTAGTTTTTATAATTATTTCTTCACCTCACTTGCTTCTATAACAGACTGCCTGTACAACCCAATATTTGGCAATGACGAGTATGGAAATAGCTGGATCTCATGCTACACTTCTCTCTTAGGGGGTAACCCTTTAGGCTCTCGGAACACGTCCTTGTATGCTTGTAACAACTCATCCAATTGTTGTTTTTGTTTCTTAGTATACCCCTCTAGGTATATTTTCCCTCTTATTGACTCCTCTACAAAATGAGTTTCTCTTAAAAATAATAAAAATACTTCTTGCTAGAACTGATCAATTTCTTGGCTTGGTTGGAACTTACGAGTGAAATTTTCGACTTGCCTTTATGCGCGTTGATGATGAATAATTTTCCATCCTTGATGAGATAATACTGGTTAGCTGTCCTCATGAATATTGCATCACACGTGTACATGTATGGACTCCCAAACACGACTCCACATACATCAAGGGGAACCACATCCAGATCTACTTCATCAATGAAATCAACAATGATAACAAATCTAATTTTGCATTGTTTTTTTACCTTCAACTCTGCATCCTTCTGTACCTATCCTTTGGATATGGGTATGGATGAGAGGAGAGTTAACTCTCCAAAGTCACTCAAATTACAAAATGTAGAAGTTGAATAAAGAGTGAAACCCAATATTGTTAGAAAGATTGGGAAAGCTCTTGGACTGGGAGTTAAGCACGAGGGAGAACGAACATAAGGAAGAGAGATACCCCCTCTCCTACTTTTTCGATCCTGCCTCATGAATGTTTCACTCGACTTTTGATACGAGTTGGTATCCATAGTTTCCTTTCCTAGGGATCACATAGGTGATTGTGGAGGGGAATCTTGTGGCACTTGAGGCTGACGTTGCATCACGCTCAGTAGTACTTCTGGAGGGTACCCTTGTGAAGCTTGGGTGCTTGCACCAGAAAAGGTTGTTGTCTAGAGGTCAACGTAACTTCTATTGATACCTTCGCTAGTAGGCCTGGGGCATAATTACCCTAGTCTATTTTCAAAAGGCCCTTGATTTTGCTTTCTTGTATTTTGGTGTCCGGTCCTAATCACTCGGAATAGAAATACTTGAAATTTTTTCGATTTCTTGTATCTTTAGGGACTTTTAGAGAGTGCTCTTTTCTCCTAGTTGGCCTAGCTTTACAACTTTTTGAGTCTTTAAGTAGATTTCTTAAAAATAATTCAAAGTGGCTGATCGACCAACTCGTCAGCCTAGGAGACTTCATGGGCTATCACCTATGAATCCCGAGCCTTCTCCTCGAAGGTGTAGGAGCAATACTGCCAGTGGTTTTCGACCAGTGGCAGCAGGTGCATCGGAGATTGATCCTCTAGTTGGAGTCATTGATTCACAAGATAGACCTAGTACAAGTAGAGAGTTAGAGAGGAACACTCCAATTATTTCTCAAGTCCTCTTCTAGTTGGAAGATAATATCGAGGTTGAAGAGCTTTCAGAGTCTATTGTGGCTCCTAATTCTCCTCTTCCTCTTAATCATCTAGACATTTTATTATATGTCAAAACTTCAACCAATAGGCCTTTGAGCCCAGGTCTATATCAATGTTTTCCTTCGATGACCACTGCTGGAAGCATGGCATCCATGACAAGTGCTACGAGTATGAAAACTCATGTATCTGTATAAGGAGGAGGAACAATTTCTATACCTTCTGTCACTCCTAGCACTGCTATATTTAGTTCTACTTCCATTCCATCATCGAGTGGAAGTTCTCAAGATGTTGCCTCTGGCATTGGCTTTTTCCCTTTTGGAATTCCGACCAAAACGATTCCTTTAGTTCCATTGAGTATTCCATCAGTTGCCTCCACATCCATGGTGATTAGATCAACTTATTTTCAAGGTTTCCCGTTTAGGGGTGGTCATATACCACATTCAAACCCAACTGTGGGATCCATACCTTTTTCCTTTTCAGGTCAAAGTTATAATCTGTTTCAGAGTTGGACAAACCCTACAATTAATGGGTTAGGAGTCGGGAATCAATCTTATTTCGGCTAATAGGGGAATATGTCATATTCTTCTCTCAATTCATTTAAAAATTTTTCTCCTTATGCTAACGCAAGGAATCCTTATCAAGGGATTTTTGCTCCTTTTAACACTTCTTTAGGGGGTAACTTTACTAGTTACGGAGGATTTTTGGCAGGAGTTGGTCAAACTTTGAATTTTGCTAGACCATAAGGGGCTCCTTATGGTTCGGTTGGGTCTACAAATTACTTTGGGCAACTTGGTGCCTTCACAAATCCAGATCATTATTTTTAGAACTTAGGAGTTCTGCCCACACTGGTTGGAATCATCAGGGTCCGCCACGACTCCCTTTTCTGGAAACATTAAACTTGCCAGATCTCACTACATTGACTAATGATCCGATTAGGTATAACCCGTTTTGGCCTCCAATCCGAACCAAACTTTCCTCAGATATCCCAAAATTCGAGGGGAAGACTGGTGAAGATCCAGGTGGCCATGCAACCAACTTCCACTTATGGTGTTCCTTCAATTCCCTGATAGATGATTCAACTAGGTTTAGATTATTTCAATGTACCCTAACTAGAAATGCAGCTAAGTGGTACATATAACTGCCAGGGAGCACCTTCACTTCTTTCAGGCACTTGGCTACTATCTTTTTGAACCATTTGCAATTGCATATCCAATATGATGCCGGAACTGAGCTTCTATCTAATTTCCAACAAGATCAGGGAACTCACATTTCGGATCATATCCAAGAATGGAGGAGAAGGAAGAGGCTCATCAAAGCCAATATCCACAAGAATTCCTTCTTGAATTGTTTCTCAAATCATTACAACCTGAGATCTCTAAGGACGTGTCCCTCTCCAGTGTTTTCACTGAAGAGCAGGCTATTTTTAGGGCCCAACAGTTAGAACTAATATATTCTCAGTCTGGGGTTCTTCAAAAAATTCTACCTGATGCTCCTAGATCCAAGGTGGATATAGCCAAACCAAAGCCAGGTCCCCACGCTGATGAGCTAGTTAGATTAGTTGATGTCAACATGATTAACCTACTGAATCAGTTGCAATAGTTGTCCTTATAAATTGCTTCCTATATGTAGACACACCTTCTCAGCCTACGTCTATAAATGCCGTCCAAAATTCTAACCCTAAAGGAAACCAATAATCTGATGGGAAGAAAAAAGGATGAGGTAGGAAGAAGAACCAGGATGGGAAGGGCAATGTGAACAAACCCGCCAATGATGTCGAAGAGGGTAAGAAAGAGTCCAAGAAAAAGGTAAAATTTCCATGCAAGTTATGCAATGGGGATCATTTGACTCAACTACGCCCTAAGATCCAAGACGCTCAACACTTATTAGTGTAGCAGGGGTCTTCTAGCTCCTAGGTTGTTCTCACTAACCCTTTTCCCCAAGGGCATCAATTACTTAGTGACACAAATTCTAATGTCGGTGCCCCCACAAGGGGCAACCAGGAAGGGGATAATTCGTTAAATGTTTATATGATGAGTTCACATATCAACATCGCTACATGATCGCGTGATTACAGTGAATCAGAATTATCTAAGGCTATGTCTTCTTCTGATGCCTCAAAGCCGCTCCATATTGAGAGGCCCTCTATTGTGTCTATACCTCAGATGCTGAAAGGCTCCGTGAAGCACTCGATCATTAGCCCTAATGCTAGGGCAGCCCAGAACTACTCAATTGTAGAAGATCTGGCTTAGAGTCCTTGTGCTATGTCAGCGTTAGAGGTACTCTAGTTGTGCATTACTCATAGAAGTGCTTTGCTCTCGATAATCGGAGCAGTAGATCCAAAAAATTATTTTGTGCTCACTTTTGATATGTCAAACGTCAAAAAGAGACTTCCCCATCATATGGCTTTCTAGATAAAGTCTACATATTGAAAGACCAACATTTTTCGAACTGTTATAGATGAGGGAGCTTCCACATGTGTGATATCCATGTCATGTTGGAAATCCATTGGATCACCTCAAGTTGTTCCTTCACTAACTCTATTGACAACATTGGTGGACATTCTCATAGGCCACACTGGATTATTCCATCCTTTCCCATTTGTGTTGGGGGAAAGGTGGTAAATATTGAGGTAGAAATTGTTGATGCAAACCTAGATTACAACCTCCTCTTGTGCAGGAATTGGATTTATGAGATGGATTCCATAGTTTCATCATTATTTCTCATCCTTTGCTTTCCTCACGAGGGAAGTATTGTAAAAGTTGATTAGACGGATTATTCTCCGGGTGACTCTCACGCATCCTCTGACTCTACTATTCCATTAGTGGAAAATCCCAAGCAACCTATTGATAATTTAGGAGTTGGGATGTACTCTTCTTTAATGGGTATTTTTGATCTCCCCACTCCTCCAACTAGAATCAACGCTATTTCATCCTCCAGGGGACATTCTCAAAGAGAGTTCTTTCAAACTCATTATTTTTCGGACCCTTGGTCCTTACCCTCATCTACCACCACATTAGATGGAGGGTAGGTAGGTGGAATGTCATTTCCTATGTCTACAGCAGAAACTTCATATTAGTCTATTGTTAACTTTGTAGACTCCCATCCTACTCCTTTCTCACCAAAGGAGTTAGATGGAGATGTGGCTTCGGCCTGGACCCTCGACTCAACTTCGGCTCAGGATTGCTTAGATACAGTCTTACCATATGAGGAAGCAATTCTAGAAGCAATGGTTGGTATTGATAGACCATGGGATGATTTACATCATCATTCATATTTCCTCCCTCATTTGCGAGAAATTGAGTCAATTTTGTCCAGTCCATCTACTAGTGATTTTCATACAGCTTTAAACCTTTTGGCCCCAACACAGTTTTCTGCTGAAGGTAACATGTTATTTATCTCACAAACTGTACTTGTGAACATCTATAGGAATCCTAACATAATCGAAAATGTCTTCATTGGAGCTGACTGTTCCCTTGAAGAAATTCAAATTTATACCGATCTCTTCAAAGAGTTTCATGATGTGTTCGCTTGGTCTTATGAGGAAATGCCTAGAATAGATCCATCTATAGTCCACCATGAGATCAAGACATACGCAAATGCTAAACCTATTCGACAAAAAATTTGATCGGTCAATCCTAGAAAAGCAGCAACTATTAAAGCTGAAGTTGAAAAGCTGCTTAAGGCGGGCTTTATATACCCCATTCCTTTGATTGAGTGGGTCACTAATCCAATCCCCATAGATAAAAAGAAAGGAACGATCCGAGCATGTATCGAATTTAGGGACCTAAATAAAGCTTGTCCGAAACACAATTACCCCATGCTCTTTATTGATCAAATTATTGATGAATGTGTGGGTAATGAATCTTTTTTGTTCATGGATGGATTCTCTAGTTACAATCAAATTACTATCCATCCAGGAGATCAACACAAGACAACCTTTATTTGTCCTTGGGGTACGTTTGCATACAAAAAGATGCCTTTTAGCCTTAAAATGATAGAGCCACTTTTCAGCAGGCCATGTCTTATGCTTTCCACGACATGAAACACATGATCGAAGAATATCTGGTTGATTTAGCTACTCATTCTTGAAAGAGAATTGATCATCCTAAACACCTTCAGTTGATCTTTGAATGATGTCATTTTTATAAAATCTGGTTGAATCTGAATAAGTGCATTTTCGTTGTCACATCCGGTCGATTGTTAGGATTCATCATGTCAACAGAGGGGATTCGTGTTGATCCATTCAAGGTTGAGGAAATACTTTAGTTGCCTCCCCCATATTCCATTCGTCAACTTCAAAGTCTCCAAGGAAAGGAAACTTTCTTGAGGAGATTCATAGAAAATTACGCTGAGATCACAAAAGGATTTATGCGTTTTCTTAAGAAAGGAGTTCCATTTTTATGGGATGATTTCGCGCAACGATCTTTTGATGCTTTGAGAAAAGCATTAACCTCTGCTCCATTGTTGAGTCCACCTGATTATAGCAGAGATTTCCTCTTGAATCAACCATTGGCATGGTTTTGGTTTAGGAAGATGATGCCTTCTGTGAGCATGTAATCTACTATCTATGTCGAGGCTTGGCAGGTCTTGAACTACGCTATTCTCCCATCGGGAAATTGGCTTTGGCAGCTGTCCATGATGTCCAGTGGCTTTCACATTACATTCTATTTCGAAAAACATTCGTCTTAGTAGTCGTCAATCCTTTTCAGTTTGTTCTCAGTAGGCAAGTGATTGGGGGAAAATACAATAAATGGACTGTCATTTTTTAAGAATTCGATCTCGAATTCATGTCGGCTAAATCTAGGAAATATTTGGTATTTGCACAGTTGATATCAGAGCTGCCTTGGGAGAAAGAAATTATTCACGAGGAAAATTTTCCTGATGAACATTTATTTCTTATTTCTTCACAACATCCTTGGTATAGGGATATCATTATATATCTCCAGCCTTCGAAGTTTCCACCTGCTTTCTTCAAAGATAAATGTAGAAAGTTGCGTCACCTCACTAAGAATTATGTTATTATAGGTGACACATTATATCGTCACGAGATTGATTCAATCCTTAGGCGTTGTTTGACTTTGGAAGAAGATGAGTTAGTTCTTAATGATTTCCACAATGGAGCTTGTGGCAGTCATCTATCAGGGCTTGCAAGAGCCCAAAAAAATTTGCGAGGCTAATTTTGGCCTTTGATTTTCAAATATTGTATTGAAGCAGTCAAAAGATGTTATCCTTGTCAAGTTTATACTCGGAAAATGCGTGCACATCTAGCTTCGCTTTTCCTTGTTATCACCGTTGGCCCTTTCACAAAGTGAGGCATTGACTTTACTACTTGTAATCCACCTTCGGCATGGAATCACAAGTATATCATTATAGTCATAGATTACTTTGCGAAATGGGCTAAGGCGATGCCTATTTTTAAAAACGACAGTGAAACAACGACCTTGTTTCTCTTCAATTAGGTTATTTCATAATTTGGTATCCCTAAAGAGATTTTCACTAACCATGGCAGTCATTTCCAAAATCAACTGATGTTCGAATTGGCTCTTATGATGGGTTTCCGACAGGAGCATTCATCTCCATATTATCCTTAGGCCAATGGGTAGGTTGAAGCTGTGAATAAGTCCCTTAAAATCATCCTGCAAAGGACGATTGACAAAGCTTGATCCAATTTGCGCATCATGTTGTATCTGACACTTTGGGCATAAGTGTTGTATCTGACACTTGGGAAAAAGTTGAAAATGGCTAAATTACCATATTCCATATAAATACAATAATCCATTTAATGCATTATGCATAACAATCAAAGGTTAAAGATTCAAGTTGAAAGGTTGTTAAGCTATGGGATCTCTGACAAATCTTTATGAAACTTTGCATGGATTTTCCCCACATGGCACTAGCACTATTACCGTCGCATTATACTACCGAGAAGGTAGACGGTGGCTCCACCTCAAATGCTTGACAGTTCGTCCTGCTACCAGAAAGGCTAGAGCATTAATTTTTGAGGATTATCCATGGTAGGATTTTGGGTGGATGGATTCAACGGCTCCCGTGCTCCCAGCTAAACCTATGCAATACCTTCGTCTCCCTGTCTTGCATATTTCTCACTTGGGCGTGATGTTTACTGTGTAATACGATTCTGCAGTTTTTTTCAAGGTTGATGGAGAAAACCATGGCAACGCCGTCCCTCCTCGTTCCGTCGGCTTTTGGAAAATACATTGGTAAGGTTTTGTGGGAGAATATCTGTCAACTTTCTGCATTCAGATTTGATTCACCGCATCAACAAATAACTTTGATCTATTTACCTTTGTTTCAGATATGTTCTCCAACTGCTGCTTCGTTTCCTCCAGCAGGGTCACAACGGTAAGAGAATGGCCCTTCCGTAGAGGTAAGGGTTTCTAGAGTTACAAAATGGGGATTTCTTTATTTCTTCCTACCTGCATGGATCCACTAACTTCTAAATGGCTCCTCTAGGTATTCGAATCTCTCTTATCCAATGCAGCTCCTTCACAGGTAAGAAAAGGACTTGTAGCATCCTGATTTACTTCTGGTCTAATATTGTTTACAATTTTTCAAATGGTTTAACCTCTGGCCTGCCATTGCAGGTAAAACCCTTCGTCATGTGTTTTTCATGAAGTACAGATTCGAGAGGCTTCTTAACCTAGAAATTTGTCTTCTCTCCTCAGGATGGTTCTGCCATCAAACCCTTCGGGAGCTTGAAAATTGAAGATTTTCCTTTTGTCTTGTTTAATGTTAGAAGTATTTTTACTTGTTTTGGTAGCTTAGCCATTCGGGTTAGTTGTCGGCTTTATGCGAAGCTCAACCAGTTCTTCAGTTCTTAGACTGTAAATACTACAACATTATTAATTCCAGTTTTCGTAAGAGGGTTACATCAACACTCTGTATGGCTATTTTTTTCTATTAAGAGTTTTCAACCCGGCTGCACGATATCCATATTGTATTATTGTAACTATAATTCAAACATTCTTGTAAATTGTAGCATTTTTCTTGGGATTATTTTTCTCAGTTTTCTTCAACATTATTATTCTCAATTTTCTAATTCAGAATCCATTGCTGCATGGTCGGTTGGCTATCGGTCCTTTCTTCTAGAATCATCTGAGAGCCAAGACGTACCCTTTCCATTCTGTCATGGTTTCATATGATTTTGGAAGTTTGGTTAATGATTAATAGAAATAAGGTTTGGCAGTTCTAAACTATATGTCACACTTCGTAATTGAATGAATTTGTGTGATGTTCAATGTTAACGATATGGGTTCAATCTCTGTGAGCTACCAACGTTAGTTTAATACGATTTGTGGCTCTGTTATAAGATAACAACTGTCCCTTATAATTCTTGAACTATTTATGTTGCGATTTTCTTAGAGTTGATGGTAAAAAAACTCTTTTAAACGGATTTTTGAAATCATTTTCCTATTATCGCTTGGAACTGTTTAAAGCTACGTACCTTACTAAACACATGAGTAAGCAGTTTAGAACTAGTAATAAAATAAACAATATATATTTTTTTGTCATATGTTTAATAAGATAGTATCAGTACTTTGCCTTATCATGAAAACTTAATCATAATAAACAATAGAATATACTTACTACATATCTATTCCAAAAAAAAAGAATATACTTGGTGATTTAGTCATGATGATAATCATCTGTTCCTAGTTAAAAGTAATTCTTTTCTAGTAATGAATAATGAGCACAAAGTTTGTCACTTACCTATTTCTGCTTATTTAGAACTGTATAGATACTTTCTATTTTTTTTTGGAAGGCCGCACCACCCAGCTACAGACCTATCAATTATGTCTAGAGTCCCCCTCCAATCAGTTCCTTCTCCTGACAGTTGCTAAGTGAATACAACCTTGTATCTTGGGCTTTAGAACTATAGTCCAACCTCAATTCACATACCAATTCAACTGTTAGCCATATTTTCTTTCCCACTGGTTACTTGTGTCGAGCTCAAGGAAAGATCTGATCAGCCTCAACCTACTTTTTATGTTCCCCATCCTCTTTCCTTTTCTTCTCCCATTTTGGGGAGGAAATATAGGAAATTGTCTCTAACTGTCTAACGAGTTATGTAACTATTTCATTCAGTTCTTTAACAAACTGTTTAAATTCCTTAATAAAAATGTAACAAAATGTTCTAGCTTTTTAGCCTTAATCCTTTAACAAATTATGTTAAGCAAAGTAAAAGTTTTTGAAGTAATATGTAAAACTTGGTAAGAAAAATAATTGTTCGTGCAACATAAGGTGTTACAGCTTCCCCCCCTTATGAGAAACACTGGCTATGGTGTTCTTTTAAGAAAATAATGTAGGCTTTCTGCATAGTCTCCTCTTCTTCCCAAGTAGCCTTTTATGGGCCAAAGTGCTTCCATTGGACTTTAAACTCGGAGATGGCTCATTTCCTCAAGGTGTTTTCTCTTCAATCGAGAATACGAAGAGGTTCTGAGAACCTCTCCCTCTGGTTCGACCTGTAAAACTTACAATTTGTCGTCAGAATTGTACTAAAACAACAATTCAATGTTACTTATTCAATTATTTTATTACCTGTATATTTTACCAGTTAATTATATGCTAAGGATTGTACACATATATTTTTAACAAGGAGACATGGAAGACATTGTGGACTCAGATGTGACCCGGGAATGCTAATTTGTATGCCACTAGTCCATTTCATTCCAATATTTGGAACGGTCCACAGTATCGGGGTGCCAGCTTAGCACAACCCTTCCATTGTAAAGTACTTTTCCAGGTTTTAACTTTCAAATACACATGATCCCCCAAATGGAATTCTTTATGAGTCCTTTTCTTATCTGCATAAACCTTTTACCTATCCTGAGCGGCTTTTAAGTTCCAGCGGACCTTTTTAACTGTAGCCTCCATTTCAGCTAACATATCAAGACCCAATGCTAAGTTATTAACTAGACTATTCCAATATGTGGGTACCCGACACTTTCTTCCATACAATATCTCAAAAAGGCTCATTCCCAATGATTCGTGATGTCCATTATTATAGCGAATTCTACCAGGTGGAGGTAGTCCTTCCACTTGTGTGGTTGTTGCATTACGAAAAAAATCCTCAACATGTCTTCTAGGACTTGATTCACTTGCTCTGTCTGGCCATCCGTCTGTGGATGGTAGGTAGTACTAACTTGAATCTGAGTACCTAACCCAGCAAATAGGGTTTTCCAAAATGTGGATGTAAATTTTACATCTCTGTCAGAAATTACTACCCTGGGTATCCCGTGTAACCGGGAAATTTCCCTCATGAATATATCTGTGATTTCTACAGTCTTGTAGGTGGATTTCACAGGTATGAAATGGGCAGTTTTTCTTAACTTTTCCACTACCACCATAATTGAGTCATGTTGTTTCTTAGTGCAAGGTAATCTTGTGATGAAGTCTAGAGTGATCGTCTCCCATTTCCATTCGGGAATGGGTAATGGTTGTAATAGGCCGGTGAGGTGCTGATGCTCTGCCTTCACTCGCTGACAGTCTAAACACTTTGATAAGTATTCCACAACATCCTTCCTTAAACCTGGCTAGAAATAATTTTTCCTGATGGAAGACAATAGTTTCAGGTATCGTGGGTGAGTGGCATAAGGCTTCCTATGAAATTCATCCAATAACAATTGTTTGACAAAATTTTAGTTGCGAACATATATCCTATTTCTAAATGTTAACCAATTGTCTAGGTTTATACCATAATCAGACTGGTTCCCTCTCTCTCAAAATTTTGATGCTTGCTGCCAAAGTAATGCATATTCTGGGTCTTTGAGGGATGCTTCTCTGATGATTTCAGGAAGGTTAGATTATATTTGACTAAATTGTATTTTGTAGACGCAATGAATTTTCCTGCTCAATGCATCAACCACTTGATTCTCTTCTCCCTTAAGGTGCTTCATTTTGAAGTCAAATTCGCTCAGGAATGTGGTCCGTCCGGCCTGCCAAGCATTTAAGCTAGACTGGTTAAAGAAATTTGTAAGGCTGCTATGATCGGTTAATAACATAAATTTCTTTCCTAGGAGGTAGTGTCGCCACATTTTGAGCACGTGTACTACTGCGGTCAACTCCAAATCATATGAAGAGTATCGCTGCTCATAGTACTTCAGTTTGCACGATTCATAGGCTATGACCTTCCCTTCTTGTGTTAATACACCACCGACACCCTCCTTACTTGCATCTATGCATACCACAAATGACTTTTCCAGATCTGCTACCTTTAGCACTGGTGTAGTAGTAAGTAATTGCTTTAACTGCTCAAAACTTTGCTGACATTCCGTTGTCCAGTGGAAGGCATGCCCCTTTTTCTGTAGCGAGGTCATAGGAAAAGTTATTTTTGAAAAGCCTTTAATGAATCGACGGTAATAACCTGTTAAGCCCAAAAAGGATCTAATGTCAGCAACGTTTTTCAGAGTTGTCCATTCCATAATAGTTTTGATCTTTACTGGATCAACTGTTATTACCTCTACTGATATAATATGGCCTAGGTACTAAATTTGACTTTTGTAAAAATCACACTTGCTATACTTAGCATGCAACTGATTGTCTCACAAAATCTGTAATACTATTCTCAAGTGCTTCTCATGCTCCTCCTGATTTTTTGAATAAACTAGTATATCATCAATAAAAGTCAATACAAATTTATCTAGAAATGGCTGAAAAATGCTATGCATTAGGCTCATGAAAGTGGCTAGAGCATTGGTAAGGCCAAAACACAGTACCATGAAATCGTAATGGCCGTAACGAGTTCGGACTGCGGTTTCACAAAGCTTCTTAGTTTAGATATGGTTGAAACCACCCCTATTCTCATGGATTCGACCCCTGATGGCAAGCATAGGTGGTTTGATGCCTATATTATTTACTTTCTTAGTCATTTGTAAGGGTTGGACTCTTGTGGATGCTTTGAACTTCATTGTACATCACTAAAGCAGTTTGGCAAGGAAATAAACCAGGGTTTGCAGCTATTTTTGTGGGATTCTTGTGGTAATGTGTCTTGGCATTGTTTCTCCTTTTTGTCATTAGTTTTTCTCATGTGTTACATGTGCCAAAATCTATTTCATTCTTCTAAGCTAAATGAATCAAGATAGATAGGTATAATACATTAATAACAGTGCTCTGCCTTGGGAATACATTTAGTTTTTTTTATGTTTTCAGCTGTTTGAAGAGGATTCATGACCTATGCATGCCCTCCTCAGCCCCTCACTAGTCTTAGACCTACCATCTCACTCAATTCTAAGTCTTAAGATACCTACCTACCTTGCCCCACAGAACACCCTGCAATTCTTAACTTGATTTCCCGGACTCAAAACTACCTGCTCCATTTGATCTAGCAACAAAACCTTCAAAATCAACCAAAAACCCTAGAGCTACTATACCTAACCTAAAATCTATATTCAATTCAGTCATCTCAACTGAGATTGACAAGGAGAGAGCCCTCTCCCGACCTGGTAAGGCTAGCTACCAGGTTAAGCTTGGTTTGTGTTTATCCTAAGATTGCCTCCCTTCAGCCTGAGGTCGATCTAGGCTCTAACATAGTGGCGACCATATTGGGGAGTAGTTTTATTTTCCTCAGTAAAATATATCAATTTTAGATCTGATTGTTGATGGTGGACATCGATCAGACACCAGAAGGCTGAAATCATTCACCTGGCGACTCCAGTGTCGAAAAATCCCAAGGTTCAGAATTTTTATGGCAACTCTACTCTTCAATAACCAGTAGCTTGAAGAATTTCTTGGTGAATTCATTGTTATCAAAGTGGATTCGCTGGATCGAAGGTATGTTCCCATGAGCCGAGATCACATTCCAGGTTTCCCAAATAAAATTTCAAAGGTAGATTGGCAAAGGAATTTGCCTATGTTTAAATATGATGATATGAATGATGCTGCTTTACATCTGGTTAGATTTCACATACATATTCACAAGTTGAAGGTTGATTTTCCTGAAGACTGCTTGATGAAGATTTTCATGGCCACTCTGGAAGGTGAAGCCTGATCTTGGTATGAAAGTTTTCCGCCTGCTAGTATTTAGTGTTTGAAAGGTTTTCATACCATGTTCTTTGAAAGGTATAAATAACCTTATCCATCCTTAATATTAGTTCAGAACTGTTGTAGACATGCTTATAGTTTTATTGAAAATCTTGAGAGAGTTTATGAAGATGATGACTTCATGGATGATGAGATCATGGAAGCCTTGTATGAAAATCCATTTTAGCAGCATAAAGAGAGCTTAGTGGATACTTATCAAGATTCGTAGGAAAATTTGCAGCATGATCAATATCTTAGTACAATGGAAAATGATGAAAGAGAAGGTCTTATTTCAGATCTGCTCATAACAGGTGACAATATGCAGGAAAATCAAGTTTCAATTTCAGATTGTGATAAAATCAGGTTGGTTATTTCAGATCTAGATTCAGATCGTGATGATGAAGAGTACCTTGTTCTGAATCCCATGAAGGAGAGCTCTGTTGTTGAGATTGTCTGGAAAGAAGAAGACAAAGTTATTGATCCAAGTGTTCACATTTCATTAGAACAAAGTCTTCACGAGGAGTTAATCCAGTCCTTTTATGAAAAAAAAAGATGAGATCTTTGTTCATGTAAGTGAAAAATCTTCTTTGGATAACTCAATGATAAATGATAGAAGTGTTAGTTTTGAGTTTCAAGAACTATCTGAACTTTTCCCTCGTATGACTGATGAGTGTGATGACAATTTGATTGCCATGTCATATGAAGATGATCAACAATGTTTTCAAATTTTAGAAGACCAGGGAATTGAGGACTGTCATTCAGGTTTTTCATGTTTTGAAATGTTATTTCAAGAAGACAATAATTGCTTGAGAAAAAGAAAACAAAAAGTATTATCTCCTCTATCTAAAGATGAGATAGATCAACTCCTTAAAGGTCAGGTTACATCCTAAGCTAACGCAAGTTTGTAGTGTTCACATAGTCAAGAAGGTGTTAATGAAGCTTCTTCCACTTTTGAAAATGATAACAGTCTTGAAATTAGATTTATAGATCAACGAACAGATATTGTTTTCCTTCATGAAAATGATAAGGCTGTCATGTTTGATAATCTTGAAGAATGTTTTCTGTTTAAGAAAGGCTTAGACTATGAAATTGAGCCCGAGAGAGACAATATGCTAGAATTCGAGTCAGAATTTCTCATGGTCGAGGAATTTACAGCCAACACTCAGATAGCAGAAGCTTATACTATTCCATGTCTTCATATCAATTAGCAACCAACTGTTCTTTTAGATCAGAATGAAGGGAGTACTTGTATTTTTGCTACTGGATCTCAAGACAAGCTAGTGCTTCAAGATTTTCAAGATCCCTTTAGCATTCTTTTGCAAGTATTAGAAAAGATGAATGTTGCCTGGTTTGTTAGCATAAGCCTTAGTTTCAGTTGTTATTGTGAGTTGCCTACATGTACATCATTCTACTTGCTCGGGGAAAGTGAGAGTAGAATTTCAGTATGTAGCCATCTGCTAGACTGGTTACATTAGAAGGCCCACTTCACATGATTGTACATATTTCATCAGTAGGCAGGTGGTTTTCATCATGATTTGAAGTCCTCAAATCTCAATGGTTTGCTGCCATTAAAAAGCTTTGTAAGTACTTGTTTCAGTTAAGTAAGTCTTGAGTCATTTTTTGTTTTAGTCAGTTTCAAGATAGTTTCAGAGTTAGTTTGTGTCGTCAAGTCATCAGTTTTGAGTCATGCATTTCAGTTTGATATTTTGACTCCATACCCAATGGATGAGGCTACTAGGTCTACGATGTTCTTGGCACCTTCAAGGAGCTACCATACCCATTGGAGCCAATGTTAGAGTAAGTCTTTGCAGCCTTCCTACAGTGATCAAACATGCTCTTACAAAGTGATTTTAGGGTATCAAGGTCAAATTTTGTCATTTCAGTGAGTCTTCAAGTAAAATTTGGTCACTGGGTATTAGTTCTAGGATTTCTTTTCACTCATTCCAATGTCTTCCAAGTATTGGTCCATGTCACCATTCGAATGAGTGTACCATCATTAAAAGAGTTTTCATCATTAGTTCATGTTCCAATGGGTCATTTTACACCTTGTTCGTGCTTTAGTTGTACTTGGGTAAGGCTCATTTCCCTCTCCTAGGGTTTTGAAGGTAATTTCTCTTGGATGGTCAAATCATCAACAAAACTTGTATCTTGATGCTCATACACCTTCCCCTATCCTTAATTTACCTTCTTAAGCACTTCCCATCACCGACATCCTTCAAATTCATCATTTTCCCACAAACCCGAGCTTCTTGCTACAATTTGACAATTTTCTAGGCTAGGCCTGCGTTTTTCCCTTTTGGACACCTTCCCCTCACTCAATATTTGAAATTCCACTTTCCCATCCTTCCTAACATCCCTCCCTATTTTCCATTATCTTCTCAAGAATTTAGCAGCCCATCATACGACGTCGGTGTCACCATTCATTTTGATCATTACTATGGAGCTTTCTCTGCAACATCCCTACTGTCCTCATGATTTTTCCTACATGCGACCTACTTGGCTACATCCATTCTCTCAAACTTCTCACAACCCAGATGTTTTACTCTTATATCATTGAGCACCCATTCATTAAATACTCATTGGATTCTACTTTACTACTTTAAGAGTGGCCTCATGACCTCTTGGTCAAACTCTGTTTGAGATGCACCTAGAAATAATTTCTTGTGCTTTACTCTCCTCACCCTAGCTTAGACCCAAATTTTTAGGTGATTTCCATAACACTACCACCCATTCAGTTCGCCTCCTTATGGTTAATTTTCCTTGATGGATTTTTGTTGTCACTAGTTTGAAAGCTCTCATTTCGAATAAGGATACATTGTCACAAGTCTATGAATACACACTCCATTAGGACTCTAATAATTGCTTCTAACACTTATAGTTATTATCTAAAGATTGATCTGGGCATGAAAATCCCTCTTTTCCATCTCACGATTCTCATATTGCAAAGTTACATCTTCTAAGGACATAAGGATTCCATTAGTGCCTCCATCTCTTTTTTCGCTAGTGTTGTGATCTATGCATCTATCATTACTCACGACCTAAATGAGTGGTCTAGGGCTTCTGGTTGCACTATGTCATTTCCTCTAGCCTTTCAATATTCTCACCATGACCATAACCAATACGCATATGCATAACTTCCATGGATTTATACATGGCCTAGCTTGGATCTCCTACGTCAGTTTCTCCTCTACTTCCTATCTCTCACCATTAGCCAATTTCTTCCCTTTGGTGGCTCTCGTCTCCTCTATTCTTTCATGTTATTCATGACGATATGTTCCAAGTACCTTATCTAATCAAATCAAGGAAATTTCTTTCACTGACTCACCATTGTTGTGCCCTCGATACGTCTTTGTCAGGGCTCCACAACTTAGCGATCATGGATGTTAACAAGTTTGCAATCGATTTCATTGTGGTCATCATGGCTTTGTAAAACATATTTCATATTCCATGTTGCTCATCCACTTGCTTTATGCTGGAGAAATCCTCAACATAATATAGTTGTTGGGTCAATCTCTTCATCCACACAAGTCGCTTATTACAACTTCTCACACCTTGGCTGCCAACACTCTGGGCCTCATTATCATCATTCTATCACAACATTACACCTTATGCCAAATCACTTCTCCACCATATTTACTTCTTCCAAAGACCACTCCATATACCATTGCATTACTTATCTTAGGATTGTTGTCATTACCTTCGACTCTTATACTTACCACTCTAGCTCTAGTACCATTGTTATGATCACAGAGCACCAAGAGAAGTGGTGGTTTCTAAAGCCATTGTTGTTTTGTTCCTAATGACCACTGAGACGATTTTAAATGATTTTGATCGACCTTCAATAGGCTACATTGAAGGTGAATACCATGGGTAAAAGCATGGGTTCCCATAAATCTGGAGCCAAAAAACCACTTGTAACATCACTGACTCAAATTTAACAAGACTACCCTAACAATGATATTTTAGTTATTCTTGTCTTTAACTAATTTAATCGTTCGAGTTTAGGCATGAACTTATCAATAAAAGAGTCCACCAAGTTGCGGCCTCCTTGCACCTTTTCCACATGCAAATTTATTAGTAAATTGTTGTGGATATTGCAGTAGATAGTTTGTCACAACAAAATTGATAATATTATATTAAAAATATGAGATTCTACACTATAATTAGTATGCATGTAAATGGAAATTATGCATAAAAGTAGAGAAATAAAAAATAATCTCACACACACATAAGACACAAGATATTCTCTTTGGGAAATCCTTTCGAGAGAAAGCCCAGTTGGAAGGTGAGGTCGGTTCACTCTCTTTCTCTATCTAGAAATATGGCTGCAGGTACAAAGAAGTAACGGCTATGGCCCGTGGGTTGCTATAGTTCACAGATCCTCTCTATGTGCTCTACCTCCTATATCTCTTGGCTATCTTTGCTTACCTATGGAACACAAATCTCTCGAAAGAATGGAATCAACCTCTTCCTCCTAGTGGCCCGGTTATAATACAACTCGATAGCCCTGTAGTGGTTAAGTTTGACTACATCAACTCTTAAGTAGAGTTACAAAATATACTCTTCTAGATCCTTTCACATCATAAACACGTGGATAGCCCCTTTTCAATGAATAACAGGGGCTAACACGACATCCTCCCCAACTATAGGTGTGAAAACAGGAAGGTCAAATTTTGAGTGGCATAACTTTTGCATACAGACTTTGATTGACACACTTCTTACGTTGTTGGAAAGATATTTATGTAGAATAGAAAGGAAGGGTACTCATGTAGAGAGAAACAAATTTACCCTAAAAAAAAACGTCGTTTGATGCCTCAAAACACTCCTGGTAGGTTTACAGACCTTGTTTCGCCAAACTGGGTCCTGCTGGTAAAAACGGTCTCGTGAGCCGATTCCTCCATTTTTATGAATTCAAATGCATTGAAATGGATGACATACAATATAATGATCCCAATTCAGATCATAAAACCCCATTTTGGGAGGCTTTTAGTCCCCAAAATCGTTTACTGAATGAGGTGAGGAAAGTTTTCCTCCACCTTCTCTGTGGTGTACCATTTAGCTTTGCATGGAAGTTCTCCCTTCAAACCAACCTACCAAAGGTAATGCTACCTTTGTCTTGTAGTTCTAGACCTCTTCTAAAAAATTGTATCTTTTGTCAACTCTACCTCAGCATCTGATGGCAAATCCTCCACAAAAGGTAGGATGTGTTCCTCTTCCTAATCTAGCATGGAAGGCTCATCAAGTTTCAAATTATATACATTCATAACTGAGTAAATGCACATATATGGTGGCAAACTGAGTCAATAGGTATTATCACCCACCTTTTCTAGTATCTCAAAGGGACGATACCTTAGAACCTTATTTTCTTACCAGGTCCCTGCAGCCTCTCCTTGTTCAACTATAGCCATACTCTGTCTCCCACCTTGAATGATTTCTATGTTATGTGCTAATCATACTAGGTATTCGAATGCTTCTAATTATATCCCCTCATAAGTTGCACCAAAGTCCTATTGACTACTTATGTCTGCCCATCTGTGTGTGGATGGAATGTTGTAGATCTCTTCAAATTTGTGTCCATATTCTCCCACAATGTAGTCTAGAATGCACTCAGAAATCTTGTATCCACTGATGGTATTTTTATAGGGCATTGGAACACACATGTTGATGAACCTATCAACTACCATGAATAGGTAGTCATGTTCCTTCCTGGTTGTTGGTAAGCCTCCCACAAAGTCCATGGAAATTATTCCCAAGGACGAGTAGGTACAAGTAAGGGATGATACAGACCCTGTTTTTTATTACTAAGCTTGCTGGTACAAAAAGCATGCATCCTCTTATGAACCTAGGTACCTCCTCTTGCATTTTGGGCCAATACACATACATATGCAAGTTAGCCACGGTCTTCCCTACACCAAAGTGCCCTACAACCTTAGAGGTGTGAGCCTCTCTAATTATTTACAAACACTCACCTTTAGGAATGCATAACTTATATAGGTTTTAGAGTAACCCGTTCTCCATATGGTAGACAACGATATTGTCGCCATCGTGCACATGAATCTGACTCTGCAACTATTGATACACCTCCTTGAAGTCCTCATCTTCTGAATATGCCTCTATGTATGCATCATGGGTTAATGGCTCCATGTGAATAAGAGTCCCCAAAGCTGTAATATTTGATGTGGGTGGCCTTGAAAGCATATTGTCCAACTTGTTTGTGCTTCCATTCTTATACTTGATCACCAAATGAAACTACTGTAAAAATCCATCCACTTGTAATGCCTAGTCTGTTGTAGATTACTTTGGGCCCGCATGCACTGTAACAATGGGTGATTTGTGTGGATTAATATCTCCTTTCCCATCAATTAGTTCTCCCACTTCTTCACATCTTACACCATGGAATATAGCTCCTTGTCGTAGGTAGGGTAGTTAAGAATTGCCCCATGAAATACTTCAGAATGGTAGCAAACTATCCTTCCTCCTTGCATCAAGACAACTCCTATATCATACCCACTCGCATATGTCTCCACTTCAAAGGGTTGTCGCAAGTTTGGTAATGCTAGAATTGGTGCTTCACTGATCTTCTTCATTTACTCATCGAAAGCCTTATGTTGACCTTTCCCCACTAAAATCTCTTGCCACTTGCTGTTATGGCATGGAGCTGTGCTGCTACTGCTAAAAATGAGGCTATGAATTTCCTTAGGTACTGTGCCTCCCTGATGAAACTCCTAACCTCAATAAAATTAGTAGGAACCGACGATTTCATGATGGATTCCATGTTGAAAGGATCTATCTTCAACTCTCCTCCACCAATAACATATCCCAAATACACCAAGGACTGCTGCGCAAACTCACACTTCTTGATATTTGCTAGCAGCTGGTGGTTGTTCAATGTTTCTACCACCGATGTCAAATGTGAAATATGCTCCTTCCAGGTAGCATTATATACCAGTATATCACCCAAATAGACAATAACAAATGAATCTATAAAAGGGCACAATACATCATTCATTAATATCATAAATGTAGCTGCTGCATTACATAGGCCAAATGGAATAACTAACAACTCATACCTGGTATCCATGTATCTTCTTCTTTGACATGAACCTATTGATATCTAGACTTCAAGTCAAGTTTGGTGAAATACTTTTCTTGCTACAACTGATATAGCAGATCATCTATCCTGGGTAGGGGATATATGTTCTTGAGAATGATCACGCCCTGTAATCTATACACATCTGCCAAGTCCCATCCTTCTTTGGCATAATGATGATGGGTTTTCCAGAAAATGATTCACCCAAATTTTATATCATAAAATTATTTTAGCTTAAAAATCGCCAAAGCTTTATAGAGACCATATAAAATCATTAAAAATTGGAATATTTTTAGAAACATATCGCTAAACATTTTATAGTTTGCATGTTAGGGACTAGTAAGATTCACCAAGGTTTCTAAACTTTAGGATCAATTTCCATCCTTAAAATTTTCCCCGGTAATGTACTCGGTCGAATGACACCCTATTCTAGTAGTTGTTGCAACTATTTCTTCACCTCACTTTCTTTTATAACATATTGCCTCTACTACCCAATATTTGGCAATGGGGAGTTTGGCACTAGTTGGATCTCATGGTCCACTACTCTCTTAGGGGGTAACCCTTTAGGCTCTCAGAACACATCTTTGTATTCTTGTAACAACTTCTCCAATTGTTGTTTTTGTTTCTTATTACACCCTCTAGGGATACTTTGCCTCTTATTGACTCCTTTACAAACTGAGTTTCTCTTAAAAACAACAAAGCATACTTCTTGCTTGAAATGATCAATTTCTTGGCTTGGTTGGCACTTGCGATTGAAATTTTCGAATTGCCTTTATGCGTGTTGATGACGAACAATTTTCCATCCTTGATGAGCCATTACTGGTTAGCTTTCCTCATGAATATTGCATCACATGTACATGTATGGACTCCCAAACATGACTCCACATACATCAAGGGGAACCACATCCATATTTAATTCATCAGTAAAATCAACACTGATAGTGTAGGTTTTAACTGCATACAAAAATTCCCTGCATACAAATTATAAAACGCAGAAAATAAACAATGCAAGAGCATAACACATAAAACACATATACACAGAGATTTTCCCCTGGATCCCAAAACCGGGACTACTAGCTTGATTTTTATTATGTTCCTTTCAATGTTACAATACATATTTATATATGTCGAAGCATCCAATACCATGGACTGAAAACCATCGCGTCCAAAACCATGGACCGAAACCCATCGC
>APFE030133183.1:76929-87459 GCA_000404065.3 Pinus taeda
CCACACTTCTTACATAATTCTTCAAATTCCTTACTACAAAACTCTCCACCATTATCTGTCCTTAGCACCTTTATCTTCTTCTCTGTCTAGTTTTCCACTAGAGCCTTAAATTCTCTAAATCTTTCAAAGACTTCAGATTTCTTCTTAAGGAAATATATCCATGTATTCCTTGAGAAGTCATCTATAAAGGATACATAGTACATAGACTTACCCAGTGATGGAACCTTCACAGGTCTAAACACATCACTGTGCACAAGCTCTAATATCTGTTTTGCCCTCGTACCACCAGGGGGGAAACTCATCCAATTCTTCCCATATACACAATTTTCACAGAAATCAAAATCCAGAGAGCTATTACTAATACCTTCTACCATACCTTTACCATGAAGTATCCGAAAGCCCTCCTCTCCAATATGTCCAAGCCTTTGATGCCACAACATGGTCTTCTCTCCAAAGACCACTAGGTTTTTTGCTCCACTTTCAGGAACTACAGAACTGTTGCACCCATCAACAATAGTGCTACCTTGAAGCTTGTACAGAGTTTCAATTTGAACTCCCCGCATCAATACCAGTGCTCCACAAACCATCTTGCAGGTATCCTTCTCGAACACTGTTTTTACACTTGCATCATCCAGCTTGCTTACATAAATAATATTTATGGCCAATGTGGGAATATATAGAACACTCGGAAGTGTTCTAACCCTTCCACCTTGCAACTTCAACTTTAATTTTCCACGACCAACGATTCTAGCCTTCCTATCATCCCCTAAGAAGACATCACCACCATTGTATTTTTCATACTCGCAGAACCACTCTCTATGGGGAGTGAAGTGAAAGGATGCACCTGAGTCAATCAACCATGCCTCATGATCTACATGTGCATTTGAAGAAGCCAAGTACACATCCCCACCTTCATCTGAGGTGGTTTTCACCTCTGCAGAAGGAGCATCATCAGATCCCTTTCCTTTGTCAGGAGCTTTAGATTTACATTCCCTTTTGTAGTGCCCTTCCTTTCTGCATTTCCAGCACACCACCTTTACAGGTTTTACTGGAGATTCAGATCTCCCACTCGATGATTTATTTTTGTTTCCGTTCTAGGACCATGCTCATACAGACAAGGCATCACCATTTTGGCTCTCCATATTTCTCCTCTATCAGCAAGGATGAGACTATTTCATCAAACTGCAAGGCAGTTGCATTGCTACCTATTGCAATAGCCAGACTATCCCATGAATCTGGTAGAGAACACAACAAGCTAATGCACTTATCTTCATCTAATATTTTGATATCAACAGACGATAACTGACTTACCATAGTATTAAACGCATTCATATGCTCTGTCACTACGTCTCCATATTTCATCCTCAGGTTATACAACTTTTTCCGCAGGAACAATTTATTCACCAGAGACTTAGATTGGTACAAAGTCCCTAACTTGTCCAACAAAGCCTTTGTCGTAGCTTCCCCTGATACATTCAACGATATTGAATCTGCGACACACAATCCTATTGTGTTGTTTGTCTTCTGATCCAACTTCTTCCATTCTTCATCAAATACTCCCGTTGGTTTAGTACTCGGATCTACTGTGATCCACTGATCTTTATCCACCAATAGATCCTTCATATTGAGTTTCCACAACTCAAAAATCTGACCATTAAATTTCTCGATCTCTATCTTTCCATTTCTTGCCATCTTCTTTCACCACCAGAATCAATCCCGCAGATCTCCCACTGAACAGGGTCTACCACAGGCCTGAGCGAAACCCCTCAGCGATAAAGGCATCCCCTTGAAGCCAAAACAACTCTGATACTAAATGTAGTTTTTAACCCCATATAGAAGTTACCTGCATACGAATTCTAAAACATAGAAAATACACAATGTGAGAGCATAACACATAAAACACATATACACAGAGATTTTCCCCTGAATCCCAAAATCAGGACTACCAACTTGATTTTTTATTATGTTCCATTCAATGTTACAATACATATTTATACATGCTGAAGCATCCAATTCCATGGACTGAAAACCATCCCGTCCAAAACCATGGACCGAAAAC
This sequence comes from Pinus taeda, assembly GCA_000404065.3. Classification (NCBI taxonomy): domain Eukaryota; kingdom Viridiplantae; phylum Streptophyta; class Pinopsida; order Pinales; family Pinaceae; genus Pinus; species Pinus taeda. The sequence goes on from APFE030133183.1 coordinate 78,989, forward strand.
CATCGCATCCAAAACCATGGACTGAAAACCATCGCGTCCAAAACCATGTGAAAAAATCATGCAAAAAACCATAGGTAGGTCCGCCAAACCTAATATAGGGTCCAAAACCAAAATTTTCTGGGGCGGTACCCTAGACCCCATAGAGTAGGGTTACCTACACCCCTCAAACCCCCTATGACTCCCCCCGCTACGCAATCGCTGCAATGAAGGGGGGGCTCCGCCCCCCTTCTAACCCCCTGGTTAACTACGTGGGCTAGTCGTGGAAAGAATATAACACAACCCAACAAATAGAAAATCTAATTTTGCACTGTTTTGTTACCTTTAGCTCTGCATCCTTATGTAGCCATCCCAGTGGATATGGGTTTGGATGATCACAAACTTCCAGACCCAACTTCTTGACCAGATCTGCTGCAATGAGATTTTCCTGTGATCCTAAGTTAAACAGAGCATCAATATTTTTCTTCTTGACCTATATCTTTACACGGAAGGGTTTGGTCATTTCTTTCTATTCTTATTGCTAAAGGCTATTCAAATTCACCTCCTTCTATATTGATTTATAGATGATCTTCTCATCCACGTCTCAGCTACTTTCAACTTGGTTGCTCGAATTAGAGGCCATGAGATTCTTCTTCTTATTATTTTTCTTCTTGTTCTTCAAGTTTAGCTCTGGATGCAACTTCCAACACTTATCCTCTGTATGACCATCAATGTTACAATGGTTATTAGGATCTTTGCATTGGTGTGTTGTGGTTGCTACCCTTTTACCTTTCACCCATTTTTTCTTCTTCTCCCCCCCCCCTTAGAAGGTTCATGTTGCTCCTTCTACTTTGATCCACTTGATTGTGCTATTTTCAGGCTCGTCCACCAATTTGGGCTTGGAAAACATCACTTTCTCACACAGATGGCAGTGCAGACCCCCCAAATACTTGAGGAGTACATCTGGGTTCTTTGGAGAGATACCCAACATTATAGCCATATTTCTGAATTCTGCGGTGTACTCCTACATGCTTTGGCCTGACGTTTTCCTAAAGTAATGTGACTGGATCCACTAGTCATCCATATACCAAATGTGGCAAAACTGTGACTTAGTGAGGGTTTGAAATCCTACCACTTAGTCATTGGAGTTTCTCCCTCCAACCTTAGGGTTTTTGTGTGGCTCTCCCACCAACCCAGTGCATGGCCCTCCAATTTCAGTTACATGAATAAGATCTTTTGCCCTTCCACAATCTAATGGATAGTGAAATAAACTTCAAGTTGCTGCAACCAATGGTTAAGCTTTAGTGTGTCGATATCACTGTGGTAGAACTTGATATTGACTTTTCTTCCACTTTAATCAAGGATTGATTCATGGCACTTGAACTAGGTTGATCTCATCTAGGTTCTTTCTTCGGCTGGTTCTTTGTGTCTTCTTGATCTCCTGATCCCCCCTTTTGATTTTTCCTCTACGTTCGAACCCCCATCTTCTCCAAATATCCTAAAATCATTTCATAGGGCCACCATGAGGAGGTTTAAATTTTAGTTTTGTATCCGCAACTTCTTTTTCAAGCCACGAAATCCTCACCTCTGCAAGATCACGAGGTTGTTTACAGATTCGTTGACGATGATCAGGAGTTTATGATTTTCGGCCTCGTCGATCTCGATCCTTGCAATATCTACAACATAGTCGAATAAACCCACTCTGATACCAAATTATTCGTAATCTGTCATGGATATTCCATGAGATAGTTCGTCACAACATTGTTATAGCACCATTTATCACTCTTGGTAGATCTGATGCTGTGATTATGGCCTAGGGCAACCCTTCCTTCCAAACTTGGTCCAAAATCTAAAAAACAGTGTTTTATTCCTTATACGCTACTTTTCCCTATGATAAAAGCGTGTACACATGGGTCATCATATAACCAACCTACGTGCATATGTTAAAACACTTTAAAAAATTAATTTTCCTTAATTTTGGGTGGAGTTCACAGGTTTTACATGTTACTCACCTCCTATTTCTCATGGCCCAATTGCTTCCCAACTGAAAAAACTAATTTGGAGAAGTACAAATAAACCTCCATGGGAAGGCCTTAAAGGAGAAGATATGGGATATTGATACTATAGTGAGATTATCCTTGATCAAGTCTGACAAATCCCTGTGCCTCCTACACTCCACAAAGCTTCAGGAAACCCATGTTTCCTTGTTATGGATATCCTTCATCTTACTTGAGATATCTGTGTATTAGTGATGGAGGAAGATTGCTTAAGGCCGGGAAAGGACAGATCCGAAGGATGGTTCTGCTTGGAGCAGGAGAAAGACTCAAGTTGTATTTCTCCACTTTACTTGTAGTTAACTTTAATAAAAGTAATGTTGTTCTGTTTCCGATATTAAATGTGTTTATGCATCAAATTATGTTGTAATATATTGATACAATTTCTATTGATGTATAATTAGTCATTCATTTATATGATTTAAAGTTAATATCATGAACATGCTTTATGTTTATATCACTATGTATGTTTCATTTGAATAATTTTTAGGTTTCAAGAACATCGAGAGGAGCTGAGGGTTTGTACCTTGCATGATATACCTAAACGAAGGACATCCGGGTAAGGACACTCCTACACAGTTTAGTAGAATAATCATTTTTGTTGATTTCCTGAGAATTTCTTGTTGTGGTTTTCCCTCTTCTCTGTTGGGATTCTCAACCCAAAGCCCTAGGGTGGTCTCACCCGCAACAAAATTGGTGACTCCACTAGGGATAGAAATATTGTTATTCCTGGTTTGGGTTTTTTGTTCTCAATCAGGGTTCAGTTTCTTGATTGCTTTCTTTTACAGTATTGTTTGGTCCATTAGTGTCCCAGGCATCATGTCTAATCTTCTTGATCAGACCTTGATTTTTGTTTTTCCTAATAAATCTTTGTATATGTTGTTTTCTTTGATTGTAGTAGCATATACATGTAGGTTTCTTTAAAGAAAACTCACGTATATGCTAGTTTCCTGTATAAAAAACATGTGTGCACGCTTCTGTGTCTTTACACAGTCGTGTATGCAATTTTTTGGATTGTTTTTTCAAATCTTTCTTCCCAGTTAGGTCTACTTCCTGGTGGTTTATGCTGTTGTATGGTCATATGTTGTCTGAAGAATTCATTTTTCCTGCAAGCTTTTTTTTTCAAAATCTCCTTCTCACTAAAAATACTTGGCCTAAGATTGATTCTTAAGCAAGTTTGTAGTTTGTATCTTGGGTTCAAGGCTTCGTTCTGAAGTTCTTTGTTGTTCTGGTCTTCCAGAATAGAAAATTGTTTTCAATTTCGTTTCCAGCCCAGACTTCAAGTCCCTTGCTTTGCTTTCCCTTGTTTGGTGGCCTTGTTGCTTTTATTGTTTTTTGAGGGTCTTTTTGACAAGTTTGAAAGTAGTTCTTTCTTGACCTTTTTGTCAGTTTGTCGAAATATTTTGCTGCTATTTGGGTCAGTTTGTACAAGTTCGTAGTCTTTCTTGTTCAAGTTTCGTTCATTTTCAAGTTTATAACTTGTGAGATTGAAAGAATCCTTGTGCTTATTTATTGATATTTTGAGTTTTAATGGTACTTTTGAGACCTCAAAAAGCTGTTTTTGTTTCCTTAAAAGGAAAAGCTCAAAAAAACATTGCTTTTGTGTTTATTTTTCCAAGCTTTTGGTTTTCAGTTTCTTTTGTTTAGTGTTGAAAACTGAATTGAGATCTTTTGCAATTTGTTCTGCTTATCTTGAAGAGAGATTTGTGTTCAAATTGTTGCCCTCTTCAGTTTTAAGTTGGCTTATTGTCTCTATAAAGAGTTGCATTTGCTTATGAGTGTTGTTTAGGATCTTGCATCATCATTGTAATTTGCATTAGGTTAGTTTTCATTTTAAGGCATTCTTAGTCTTTTTAATTTTTGGGCATGTGAGGATTGTTTCAGAAAAAAGAAAAGAAAAATATTCTTATATATAAGTTTTTGTAGAACACAAGTAGATTTCACTCTTCATCGAAGAAAATGACTGCATTCATATAGTTAGTTTTCTATTGATTTCTTTTGCATCATAAAAACATCATCAGTTTCACTTTTGTATTTCCCCTAACTGAAAGAAAAGCTATATAAAATAAGTGCTTAATAAAATGAACTAGAACTTGTATTGTTGTCATTAAAAAAAAAAAAAAAAACAATTTTAGGTTCATTAGGGCATCGGATTGGGTGAGAGGAGAGTTAACTCTCCAAGGTCGCTCATGTTACAAAATGTAGAAGTTGAATAAAGAGCGAAACCCAATATTGTTAGAAAGACTGGGAAAGCTCTTGGACTGGGAGTTAAGCACGAGGCATAACTGATCTGAAAATGGAATGTACTTGTTTAAGGGTGCAAAGTATCCATTTTCCATAATTTCAAATATGAGTTATACACTCCAAGTGACCTCTAAAAAGGTGAAAACTTCTTATTTCTTATACAGAGATAGACTGTAGGGGCATTCACCGGACATGTCACCTCTAAAGAGAGGATGAGTTCCAGAGGCTACCTGGCCCTCTACAGGTTCTGCCTAAAGAAATAACAAATTAAACACTTAGAAGTCTTTGACATACACACACTTGAAGTTTGATGTCTTGCGGAATAAGACAAATAACTTTCTGCAGCTGAATAGGTGATTATGTGTGTATGCAAGTTATGTATATTTATTGTTTAACACTTTATATCAGTTTTGTTTAGCATATCATCTTCAAAAAATAAAGACATCAAAATGATAAAGCAGTTCACCCCTTCTGGGCTACATCTGCTGGACCAAGCCTCTCAAACTAGGCTTGTCCTCTTGTACTAAAAATGCTACAAAGGCTACTACAAGAATATGAATGTCTTGAAAGACAAATCTGACTGTAAATACAGAATCAGAAGATAGGAATTAGCTAAACATGCTCTTTCCCAAGCACTAAATAGTGAAATTGTACCTTATATAGTACTTTCCCCAATTGGCCATAGTGGCCCTTTAAACTTGCATGGAGAATTTCGAGGTGAAGATGACCTCAATTGGTTTTGAAACCTCTGCCATTAGACTCAAAAGGTCGAAATATCAGACATATGCTTTTGAATCACCAAAAATGGATGAACATAGCCCCCAAACAGCTCAAGCACTAAAATGGCCCTCGTGGCCCTGAAAGCTTCCCTGAAGCTAAATAGTGAGAAGAATGCCTCAACACGCAAACGAGCTGTAGAAATGGATTCAGAATGTTGAATTCCTTCACCTCAATTGGTTCTAAAACCTCTTCCATTAGACTCAGAAGGTCGAAAATAACAGACATATGCTTTTGAATCACTAAAAATGGATGAACATAGCCCCCAAACAGCTCAAGCACTGAAATGGCCCTGAAAGCTTCCGTGAAGCTAAACAGTGAGAAGAATGCCTCAACAGGAAAAACAAGCTGTAGAAATGGATTCAGAATGCTAAATTCCTTTAGAATGGACCTTCGTTCCACATTCAATGGCTGCACAATTCCCAATGCAGCTCCCAAACTGATTTGGCCTTGGTGGCTCCTGGAACTTCCACAAAGCTAAAACACCTGAAAATGACCTCAGATGGCTGTGTAACCTATGCCAATGGCTTCTGAAGGTCGAAGAGACCCAAAATAAAAAAAAATCGTCCAAAAAGGACTTTCCTAGCCAAAGTTATGGCCATTTACTCCCAACTGCCAGTTTCCCTTGAAAAACTCCAGTTAGACTTTTAGTTACGGCCAGATAGGCCCACCAAATATGGCGGGCTCGCCCAAATTTGGCGCCTCCGCTATAAAGACTAGCAGTTAATTGTTGGTCTTTAATTCCATGTCACCGAAATTTCGGAACGGGCAGTTATGCTTGGATTCCGTGCAAGGCAGTTTGGTTAAACGGGCGGTGGCGCTGCGTTAACTCTGCGTTTATGGGATATGTGACCATGTATCAACATTGACCGTTTGTAAATAGCGCCGGCGGTTATGTAATATGGCCCAAGGTTCCGAGCTTAGTGGTCATGTGTATGGGGGCTGGCCCCCTTGGGGCCCCGTCCAAATGAAGTTTAAACTTCATAAAACATTTCCACTGGCTTCATAACAACACTTGGAGTTGTGGCTCAACGGTTAATTGTTTGAGTATTAAACGGGAGGTCGTGGGATCGAACCTCACTACCACCAAAATTTTAAATAACACACATATATATGCTGACGTCATCATGATGTCACCCAGGCTACGTGGCGGCCTCCGGGCTTGCCACGTGGCATCTTGCCATTTACTGCCCAAAAAGAATACTCCCTAGAATATTCCAAGGAATATTCTATGGAATATTCATTTTTTAATTTTTTTTTTGAAAAAATTCAAAAATTAAAAGTCATTAGGCGATTTTGTTTTTGGCATAACTTCTGCATACGGAGACCATTTTTCAAACTGTTTGCGGCGCCGGAATCAGGAGAATGAGATCTATCCAGTCATTTAGGTTCAAACTAGTTCTAAGCAATTTCATTTTTGACCATTTTACGACACTTGGTCCTGAGCTCCTGATCAGACCCCCCAAATGAGAAGGCTTTTGGTCCCCAAAAGCTTACTGAATCTCTGAACTGAACTGTACAACACTTGAGGAACAGAAATATCCTCTTCCGTTCAGCCAAAAGAGCATACTGATGTCAAAATGTCCTGCCTTGCCAACTGTTGTCATGGCGACCTTTTGCTGCATAAGCCAAGTACTTGTCGAATTCGGACCAAGTTTGTTCGTCAGACAAACTGAAAATTTGCAGAAACCAGCAATGATGCTTGCTGATATATGAGCTGAAATATTCCTCTGAACACGTGGGCTTGCCAACTGTCACGATGCCCATCCATGGCACCTCCGCTCCAGAAGAAGAGTTGCCTCCCAAATGAGAAGGATTTTGCCGGCTGTAGCATGCTGAATGTACTACAACTGCTCATCCCAAACTCTTGGGATAATTGCTGCAAAAACTTCTCAAAAGAAGTAGAGACCCATGCTGAAATTTGAGCCCTCTTTGCATGCATACTTTTCCAGCTCATAGAATTGTGCACAGCTTTGCACCAAATTCTTTCCCTGCACCAAATGACACCAAAGGTATCTTGTGCAACAAGACAATCATCAACAACAATTTGTCCTGAAATATGCTGAACAATGGACTCAACCATCAACATAACAAGTGTGTACACAACTGACACAAGTCGACAAAACATGTGCACCACAATCGACACAAGTCGACAACATAAGTGGCATAATCGACACAAGTCAATGAAACATGTGACACAATTGACAATGTAAAAGTGTGCTCACAAGCGACACTAGTCGACCAACAACAGGATACATTTACAAGCACATGTATGTATAAAAAACAATGAACTATATACAGTTCGATAAACACACCTACAACATCTATGTACAGGTGCAACTTCAACTCTTCTTTTCTAAGACCAACAGGTACATCAACCCAATAAAAACACATATGGGTGACAAGAGCTGAAATAGAGTGAGTCTCATACTCAGCTTTTCCATCCTGCAATTTGCATTCCCTTAACAAAGAAATGCTTTCAGTCAAAAGACATGCAACTTTAATTGGATAAGAATTCTAACCATTTCTTACCAATCCATTTCAAAGGTGCTTCCTTTCACTACACATCGATATCAACATGTGTATCATCCTGACACATATCAATGATGGAAACTTCCTTCCCATTCTTACCATACTCTTTCTCCACTTTCTTCAACTTTCGTGGAAGCATTGTTGGATACAGAGTCCAACACCTTTCAACAATATGTCCATGCTTATGGCAATAAGTGCAACACATGTTCATCTTCGTGACAACATGATTTGCATTGTTCAATGGAACTTTCTCTTCTTGCCTCCTTTCCTTCAAAAGTTTCCTGTATGTTGCCATTCTTTTCCAACATATAGAAACACTATGGTTAACAAAACCACAAAAAGAACATTCCAATGCTTATGTGGAAATTTACCATGCTTTACATGATCGAAGGAAATATGATCGAAATCAATTTTATACCTTTCTCTTTCACCTTCATTACCTTCATGAGGAGGTGAATCAAATGAAGAAGAAGCTCCTTTTGGAACACCATCAATCCCTTCAATGGTTTTAGAGCTTTCACAATTCTCTTGTTCAAGTGCATGCTTATGCACAACTTCTTCTTGCAAGGTATGTTTCAAACTATTGCATTCCCCAAGAATACAATCTTTACCACCTTGAGATAAAGAACTTGAAATGAAACTCCTTCTAGGAATTGTTTCAATTGCCTTCATGGCTGCTTTGGAACTTTCTCCATAAGATTGTCCATAACCAAGACCCAAATTCTTAGGCCTTACCTCAACCTCATGAATTTTCTTGGACAAAGCTTCTTGAGCTTGAAGGAGTTGTTTCTCCATGTCATGCAGTCTTTGGAGAGTTATTTCCTTCTCATCCTTCATAGCCAACAATTGTGCATGAAGCTTAATACTTTCTCTTTGATCCTCAATGAG
>APFE030133183.1:87677-99385 GCA_000404065.3 Pinus taeda
GCTACATCTGCTGGACCAAGCCTCTCAAACTAGGCTTGTCCTCTTGTATTAAAAATGCTACAAAGGCTAATACAAGAATATGAATGTCTCAAAAGATAGATCTGACTGTAAATACAGAATCAGAAGATAGGAATTAGCTAAACATGCTCTTTCCCAAACACTAAACAATGAAATTGTACCTTATATAGTACTTTCCCCAATTGGCCCTGGTGGCCCTTTAAACTTGCATGGAGAATTTCGAGGTGAAGATAACCTCAATTGGTTCTGAAACCTATGCCATTAGACTCAAAAGGTCGAAAATAGCAGACATAGGCTTTTGAATCACCAAAAATGGATGAACATAGCCCCCAAACAACTCAAGCACTGAAATGGCCCTGGTGGCCCTGAAAGCTTCCCTGAAGCTAAACAGTGAGAAGAATGCCTCAACAGGAAAAATGAGGTGTAGAAATGGATTCAAAATGCTGAATTCCTTCAGAATGGACCTTCGTTCCATATTCAATGGCTGCACAATTCCTAATGCAGCTCCCAAACTGATTTGGCCTTGGTGGCTCCTGGAACTTCCACGAAGCTAAAACACCTGCAAATGACCTCAGATGGCTGTGAAACCTATGCCAATGGCTTCAGAAGGTCGAAGAGACCCAAAATCAAAAAAACATTTGTCCAAAAAGGACTTTCCTAGCCAAAGTTATGGCCATTTACTCCTAACTGCCAGTTTCCCTTGAAAAACTCCAATTAGACTCCCCGCCCAAATTTGGTGCCTCCGCCAATGCCGCCGCTATAAAGACTGGCAGTTAACTGTTGGTCTTTAATTCCATGTGACTGGAATTTCGGAACGGGCAGTTATGCTTGGATTCCGTGCAAGGCAGTTTGGTTAAGCGGGCGGTGGCGCTGCGTTAACACCGTGTTTATGGGATATGTGACCACGTATCAACATTGACCGTTTGTAAATAGCGCCGGTGGTTATGTAATATGGCCCAAGGTTCCGAGCTTAGTGGTCATGTGTATGGGGTGCTGGCCCCCTTGGGGCCCCGCCCAAATGAAGTTTAAACTTCATAAAACATTTCTGCTGCCCTCATAACAACACTTGGAGTTGTGGCTCAACGGTTAATCGTTTGAGTATTAAACGGGAGGTCGTGGGATCGAACCTCACTACCACCAAAATTTTAAGTAACGCACATATATATGTTGACGTCATCATGATGTCACCCAAGCTACGTGGCGGCCTCCAGGCTTGCCACATGGCATCCTGCCATTCGCTGCCCAAAAGGAATATTCCCTAGAATATTCCAAAGAATATTTTGTGGAATATATTTTTTTTTTTTTTTAATTTGTTTTTTTTTGAAAAAATTCAAAAATTAAGAGTCATTGGGCGATTTTGTTTTTGGCATAACTTCTGCATACGGGGACCGTTTTTCGAACCGTTTGTGGCGTCAGAATCAGGAGGACGAGTTCTATCCGATCATTAAGGTTCAAACTAGTTTTTAGCACTTTCATTTTTGACCATTTTACAACACTTGGTCCTGAGCTCCTGATCAAGAACGAACATAAGGAAGAGAGATACCCCCTCTCCTACTTTTTGAATCCCGCCTCATGAATGTTTCACTCGACTTTTGATACGAGTTGGTATCCACAGTTTCCTTTCCTAGGGATCACATAGGTGATTGTGGAGGGGAATCTTGTGACACCTGAGGCTGACGTTGCATCACGTTCAGTAGTACTTCTGGAGGGTACCCTTGTGAATCTTGGGTGCCTGCAACCGGAAAAGGTTGTTTCCTAGAGGTCAGCGTAACTGCTACTGATACCTTCGCTAGTAGGCCTGGGGCGTAATTACCCTAGTCTATTTTCGAAAGGCCCTTGATTTTTCTTTCTTATATTTTGGTGTCCGGTCCTAATCACTTGGAATAGAAATACTTGAAATTTTTTTGATTTCTTGTATCTTTAGGGACTTTTAGAGAGTGCTCTTTTCTCCTAGTTGGCTTAACTTTACAACTTTTTGAGTCTTTAAGTAGATTTCTTAAAAATAATTCAAAGTGGCTGATTGACCAACTCGTCAGCCTAGGAGACTTCATGGGCTATCACCTATGAGTCCCGAGCCTTCTCCTCGAAGGTGTAGGAGCAATACTGCCAGTGGTTTTCGACCAGTGGCAGCAGGTGCATCGGAGATTGATCCTCTAGTTGGAGTCATTGATTCACAAGATAGACCTAGTACAAGTAGAGAGTTAGAGATGAACACTCCAATTATTTCTCAAGTCCTCTTCTAGTTGGAAGATAATATCGAGGTTGAAGAGCTTTCAGAGTCTATTGTGGCTCGTAATTGTCCTCTTCCTCTTGATCATCCAGACGTTTTATTATACGTCGAAACTTGAACCAACAAACCTTTAAGCCCAGGTTTATATCAATGTTTTCCTTCGATGACCACTACTGGAAGCATGGCATCCATGACAAGTGCTACGAGTATGAAAACTCATGTATCTGTACAAGGAGGAGGAACAATTTCTATACCTTTTGTCACTCCTAGCACTTCTATATTTGGTTCTACTTCCATTCCATCATCGAGTGGAAGTTCTCAAGATGTTGCCTCTGGCATTGGCTTTTTCCCTTTTGGAATTCCGACCAACATGATTTCTTTAGTTCCATTGAGTATTCCATCAGTTGCCTCCACATCCATGGTGATTAGATCAACTTATTTTCAAGGTTTCCCATTTAGGGGTGGTCATATACCACATTCGAACCCAACTGTGGGATCCATACCTTTTCCCTTTTCAAGTCAAAGTTATAATCTGTTTCAAAGTTGGACAAACCCTACAATTAGTGGGTTGGGAGCCGGGAATCAATCTTATTTCGGCTAATAGGGGAGTTTGTCGTATTCTTCTATCAGTTTGTTTCAAAAATTTTCTCCCTATGCTAACGCAAGGAATCCTTATCAAGGGAATTCTGCTCCTTTTAACACTTCTTTAGGGGGTAACTTTACTAGTTATGGAGGATTTTCAGTAGGAGTTGGTCAAACTCCGAATTTTGCTAGACCACAAGGGGATCCTTATGGTTCGGTTGGGTCTACAAATTACTTTGGGAAACTTGGTGCCTTCACAAATCCAAATCATTATTTTCAGAACATTAGGATTTCTTCCCACACTGGGTGGAATCATCAGGGTCCGCCATGACTCCCTTTTCTGGCAACATTAAACTTGTCAGATCTCACTACATTGACTAATGATCTGATTAGGTATAACCCGGTTTGGCCTCTAATCCGAACCAAACTTTCCTCAGATATCCCAAAATTCAAGGGGAAGACTGGTGAAGATCTAGGTGGCCACGCAACCACCTTCCACTTATGGTGTTCCTTCAACTCCCTAATAGATGATTCAACTAGGTTTAGATTATTTCAATGTACCCTAACTAGAAATGCAGCTAAGTGGTACATAGAACTACCAGGGAACACCTTCACTTCTTTCAGGGATTTGGCTACTATCTTTTTGAACCATTTGCTATTGCATATCTGATATGATTCCGGAATGGAGCTTCTATCTAATTTCCAACAAGATCAGGCAACTCACATTTCGGATCATATCCAAGAATGGAGGAGAAGGAAGAGGCTCATCAAAGCCGATATCCCACAAGAATTCCTTCTTGAATTGTTTCTCAAATCATTACAACCTAAGATCTCTAAGGACGTGTTCCTCTCCGGTGTTTTCACTGAAGAGAAGGCTATTTTTAGGGCCCAACAGTTAGAACTAATATATTCTCAATCTGGGGTTCTTTAAAAAATTCTACCTGATGCTCCTAGATCTAAGGTGGATATAGCCAAACCGAAGCCAGGTCCCCACGCCGATGAGCTAGTTAGATCAGTTGATGTCAACATGATTAACCTACTGAATCAGTTGCAGTAGTTATCTTTACAAACTGCTTCCTATATGTAGACACACCTTCTCAGCCTACATCTATAAATGCCGTCCAAAATTATAACCCTAAAGGAAACCAACAATCTGATGGGAAGAAAAAAGGACGAGGTAGGAAGAAGAACCAGGATGGGAAGGGCAGTGTGAACAAACCCGCCAATGATGTCGGAGAGGGTAAGAAAGAGTCCAAGAAAAAGGTAAAATTTCCATGCAAGTTATGCAATGGGGATCATTTGACTCAACTATGCCCTAAGATCCAAGACGCTCAACACTTATTAGTGCAACAGGGGTCTTCTAGCTCCCAGGTTGTTCTCACTAACCCTTTTCCCCAAGGGCATCAATTACTCACTGGCACAAATTCTAATGTTGGTACCCCCGCAAGCGGCAACCAGGAAGGGGATAATTCGTTAAATGTTTATATGATGAGCTCACATATCAACATCGCTACATGATCGCGTGATTACAGTGAATCAAAATTATCTAAGGCTAAGTCTGCTTTTGATGCCTTAGAGCCGCTCCATATTGAGAGGCCCTCTATTGAGTCTATACCTCAGATGCCGAAAGGCTTCGTGAAGCACTCGATCATTAACCCTAATGCTAGGGCAGCCCAAAACTACTCGATTGTAGAAGATCTGGCTCAGAGTCCTTGTGCTATGTCAACGTTAGAGGTACTCTAGTTGTGCGTTACTCAGAGAAGTGATTTGCTCTCGAAAATCAGAGCAGTAGATCCAAAAAATTCTTTTGTGCTCACTTTTGATATGTCAAACGTCAAAAAGAGACTTCCCCATCATATGGCTTTCCAGATAAAGTCTACATATCGAAAGACCAACATTTTTCGAACTGTTATAGATGAGGGAGCTTCCACATGTGTGATATCCATGTCATGTTGGAAAGCCATTGGATCACCTCAAGTTGTTCCTTCACTAACTCTATTGACAACATTGGTGGACATTCTCATAGGCCACACCGGATTATTCCATCCTTTCCCATCTGTGTTGGGGGAAAGGTGGTAAATATTGAGGTAGAAATTGTTGATGTAAACCTAGATTACAACCTCCTCTTGTGCAAGAATTGGATTTATGAGATGGATTCCATAGTTTCATCATTATTTCTCATCCTTTGCTTTCCTCATGAGGGAAGTATTGTAAAAGTTGATCAGATGGATTATTCTCCGGGTGAATCTCACGCATCCTCTGACTCTACTATTCCATTAGTGGACAATCCCAGGCAACCTATTGATAATTTAGGAGTTGGGATGTACTCTTCTTTAATGGGTATTTTTGATCTCCCCACTCCTCCAACTAGAATCAACGCTATTTCATCCTCCAGGGGACATTCTCAAAGAGAGTTCTTTCAAACTCATTATTTTTCGGACCCTTGGCCCTTACCCTCATCTACCACCACATTAGATGGAGGGTAGGTAGGTGGAATGGAATTTCCTATGTCTATAACGGAAACTTCTTATCAGTCTATTGTTAACTTTGTAGACTCCCATCCTACTCCTTTCTCACCAAAGGAGTTAGATGGAGATGTGGCTTCGGCCTGGACCCTCGACTCAACTTCGGCTCAGGATTGCTTAGATACAGCCTTACCATATGAGGAAGAAATTCTAGAAGCAATGATTGGTGTTGATAGACCATGGGATGATTTACATCATCATTCATATTTCCTCCCTCATTTGCGAGAAATTGAGTCAATTTTGTCCAGTCCGTCTACTAGTGATTTTCATACAGCTTTAAACCTTTTAACCCCAGCACAGTTTTCTGCTGAAGGTAACATGTTTGTTATCTCACAAACTTTACTTGTGAACATCTATAGGAATCCTAACATAATAAAAAATGTCTTCATTGGAGCCGACTGTTCCCTTGAAGAAATTCAAATTTATACCGATCTCTTCAAAGAGTTTCGTGATGTGTTCGCTTGGTCTTATGAGGAAATGCCTAGAATAGATCCATATATAGCCCACCATGAGATCAAGACATATGCAAATGCTAAACCTATTCGACAAAATTTTTGACTAGTCAATCCTAGAAAAGCAGCAACTATTAAAGCTGAAGTTGAAAAGCTGCTTAAGGCGGGCTTTATATACCCCATTCCTCTGACTGAGTGGGTCTCTAATCCAGTCCCCATAGATAAAAAGAAAGGAACGATCTGAGCATGTATCGACTTTAGGGACCTAAATAAAGCTTGTCCGAAACACAATTACCCCATGCTCTTTATTGATCAAATTATTGATGAATGTGTGGGTAATGAATTTTTTTTGTTCATGGATGGATTCTCTAGTTACAATCAAATTACTATCCATCCAGGAGATCAACACAAGATAACCTTTATTTGTCCTTGGGGTACGTTTGCATACAAAAAGATGCCTTTCAGCCTTAAAATGCTAGAGCCACTTTTCAGCAGGCCATGTCTTATGCTCTTCATGACATCAAAGACATGATCGAAGAATATTTGGTTGCTGCTCATTCTTGAAAGAGAATTGATCATCCTAAACACCTTCGGTTGATCTTTGAATGATGTCATTTTTATAAAATCTGGTTGAATCTGAATAAGTGCATTTTCGTTGTCACATCCGGTCGATTGTTAGGATTCATCATGTCAACAGAGGGGATTCATGTTGATCCATTCAAGGTTGAGGAAATACTTCAGTTGCCTCCCCCATATTCCATTCGTCAACTTCAAAGTCTCCAAGGAAAGGAAAATTTCTTGAGGAGATTCATAGAAAATATCACAAAAGGATTTATGCATAAAGGAGTTCCATTTTTATGGGATGATTTCGTGCAACGATCTTTTGATGCTTTGAAAAAAGCATTAACCTCTGCTCCATTGTTGAGTCCACTTGATTATAGCAGAGATTTCCTCTTGAATCAACCATTGGCATGGTTTTGGTTTAGGAAGATGATGCCTTCTGTGAGCATGTAATCTACTATCTATGTAGAGGCTTGGTAGGTCCTGAACTACGCTATTCTCCCATCGGGAAATTGGCTTTGGCAGCTGTCCATGCTATCCAGTGGCTTTCACATTACATTCTATTTCGAAAAAAATTCGTCTTAGTAGTCGTCAATCCTTTTCAGTTTGTTCTCAGTAGGCGAGTGATTGGGGGAAAATCCAATAGATGGATTGTCATTTTTAAGAATTCGATCTCGAATTCATGTCGGCTAAATCTAGGAAATATTTGGTATTTGCAGAGTTGATATCAGAGCTACCTTGTGAGAAAGAAATTATTCATGAGGAAAATTTTCCTGATGAACATTTATTTCTCATTTCTTCACAACATCCTTGGTATAGGGATACCATTATATATCTCCAGACTTCGAAGTTTCCACCTGCTTTCTTCAAAGATAAACGTAGAAAGTTGCATCACCTCAATAAGAATTATGTTATTATAGGTGACACATTATATCGTCACGGGATTGATTCAATCCTTAGGCGTTGTTTGACTTTGGAAGAAGATGAGTTAGTTCTTAATGGTTGCCACAATGGAGTTTGTGGCAGTCATCTAACAGGGCTTGCAAGAGCCCAAAAAATTTTGCGAGGCTAATTTTGGCCTTTGATTTTCAAATATTGTATTGAAGTAGTCAAAAGATGCTATCCTTGTCAAGTCTATACTCGGAAAATGCGTGCACATCCAGCTTCGCTTTTCCTTGTTATCACTGTTAGCCCTTTCACAAAGTGGGGCATTGACTTTACTACTTGTAATCCACCTTCGGCATGGAATCACAAGTATATCATTATAGTTGTAGACTACTTTGCGAAATGGGCTAAGGCGATGCCTATTTTTAAAAACGACAGTGAAACAACGACCTTGTTTCTCTTCAATTAGGTTATTTCATGATTTGGTATCCCTAAAGAGATTTTCACTAACCATGGCAGTCATTTCCAAAATCAACTGATGTTCGAATTAGCTCTTATGTTGGGTTTCCGACAGGAGCATTCATCTCCATATTATCCTTAGGCCAATGGGCAGGTTGAAGCTGTGAATAAGTCCCTTAAAATCATCTTGCAAAGGATGATTGACAAAGCTTGATCCAATTTGCGCATCATGTTGTATCTAGCACTTTGGGCATACCGAGCATCAGTTAAGACTACTACTGGTTTTACTCCTTTTCAACTAGTTTATGGGTTGGAATCTACCTTTCCTATTGAATGTGAAATTCCTTCTCTTAATCTAGTTTTTGAACGTCTTCCATAGACTTCTAATCTCGAGGAACACCTCCTTCATTTGGAGCATCATGATGAGTAGCGTCGAGATGCCGCCATAATAAACAAAATCCATAAAAAGAGGGTAAAAACTCAATACGATAAAGTTGTCCATCCTCGGAGTTTTTCTGAAAGTGACGTTGTCCTAGTCTACGATTAAGACAAAGATGTCCTAGGGGTAGGGAAGTTTAAATCTATGTGGTACAGTCCCTTTATAGTCAAGCGCGTTTTGAAAAAGGGGGCTTATGAATTAATTGACTTTGAAGGAAACAAGTTGGCGGAGCCTAGAAATGGGTTCTACCTTAAGAAGTAATTTGATTAGGCTTCGGCCGAGAACTTACTTGTTTGATAGGCCACCTTATGCTCAGCATCGATCAGTATCATGGGTCTTTGACTCGGTGGTTTCCCTTGTGTTCAACATCAGCTTTTATTATCACGCATTGGGATTCATGCAGTGCTTTGGTTTCCATTTGACCCTATTGGTGGATTCCTCACCTCTGTGTAAGCTTTCATTATTGGTTGGCTCAAAAGGGTTTCTATCGTGCACTAGCCACATTTTGTGTACGCCAAAACATGCTTCGGTTAGGTTACTACATCTTTGTTCATCTGATTCCTTCCACATTATTGGCCTGTGGGTTAGACTCATGGTAGATTGATGAAGGATGCCTTAATGCCTTCCTTCTATAGGATCTTTTCCCATTGACTTCAGCTCATTGCTCTAGGAAAGAGATCTAGAGTCCATTTGGCAGTACCGTAGGGTTTGCAATCATCTGTGGCAGATTCCTTCACTATCAACGATGGGAAAACATCATTGTCTCTTGATTGATAGATTCTTTCAAGTGTTCAACTACAGCTCATTTATTCACACTTGTTAGATTGTATTGGGTACCTTGACTCTCATCATCATTATCGATGAGTAGTCTCGTGTTTGTTAATGATATACATCAATGACCAGTAATCAAATGATTTCTTAGATGGTCGACTTCAGATCATTCATTCAAATTGTGTAGAAATGTACCACGACGGTTGGTGAAGACCTCGGTTTTGCATTAGCATGTCTTGGTTCACTTGTCAGTTTCTCTCATTTCTACTAGTTAACACCATCCACATTATATGTTGTAGTTCCTTACAGCGACATCTTATATGCTAGCACTTGAGTTGCAGTGTAGTACCATTTATTCCATCATGTTCACTTGGTACTATTTGGCTCAGTTTATTGACTTCAGTGATCAACTTCATACTTCAACATCATTGAGCATCTCTTTATATGTGATATTCAAACATGTACCTTCTTGATTTTGATCAAATGATCCATTATGTATTTTTAGTTCCTTTATACTTATATGCATATTGGATTCGCTTTTGTACTTGATATGCATACATGCTTTACTATTTCTGAGCATGGGTATGCTCGCATAAGACAATAGCTTCTTTCTGATCTCTTTCAATGGCTTGGCAGGCTGAATTCTGGTGAACTCCTCCTCGGTCTCGGCATGATTCCTTCCATACACTTAATACATTTTGGCCATCGTGTGCCTCTTCTAACCTCATATATTAGGGGGCATATGTTATAACACGATTTACCACTCTTGGTAGATATGATGCTTTGAATATGGCCTAGGGCAACCCTTCCTTCTAGACTTGGTCCAAAATAAAAAATAAAAACAGTGTTTTATTCCCTATACGCTACTTTTCCCTGTGATAAAAGCGGGCACACGCGGGTTAGCATATATCAAACCCACATGCATATGTTAAAACACTTAACCAGAGTTAAAAATAAACTCTTCTAGCGAATTTTACATCATGAACACGTGGCTATACCCTTTTCAACGAATAATGGGGGATGCCATGACATCCTCCTAGATTATAGGTGTGAAAACAGGAAGGTCAACTTCTGAGTGGCATAACTTTTGCATACGGATTCCAATTGACGTGCTTCTTATGCCCTTGGAAAGGTCTTTGTGTCTAGAATAGCATGAAAATGTGGTCACTAAATTTGTATGGGTTTACCACTAAAAAAATCGTTCGCTACCTCAAAACATTCTTGGAAGGTTTTAGACCCTGTTTCACCAAACTGGGCCCGCCGGTAAAAATGGTCCCTTGAGCTGATTCCTCCACTTTTTCCACTCCAAATGCATCAATATGGATGAAATATAATATAATGATCCAATTCAGATCACAAATGAAAGTACACCACCAATTTTGTGTTCTTGTACATTCAAATATGTATGATTTTGCAACTCCTTGATGCCCAAATATGACATCTTCTCTATCCCTTTTCACTCACTCATATCCAGAGATTAAAGATTTGCAAGACCACAAAGCCATGTTATTTTCTTTAATGCACAACAACCCTTCAAGCGCAGTGATGTTAGTTGCCGGAAATGCTCCAACTCCACGATATCATCACAACTTGAGAGATCCATCCATTCAAGGATTGGGAAAACACCTTCACCAAAATGAGATTTAAGTTATTCTCATCTTTGACGGGTTTGAATCTCTCAGTCTAGGTACGACCTCCTTGAACCTTTTCTACATTCACAAATGGTAATACACCACCCATTAGGAATTCCCCTAAATTCAAATCTCTAAGATTTTCCAAGTTCCTCACACCCAGATCTATGAGCTTCTCTATTCCTTGACACCCCCTTATGTCCAGAGGTTGAAGCTTTGGTAGTCCATGAAGGCTTATTACTTTATTTAATGCATAAAAAAATGACACTTTCAATGTTGTTAGTTGTTATCATTGAAAATATTTCAAAGGAAAAAAGATCATCTAAAGCTTCTCAGAAGAAGAATGAGAAAAATTGGCTATGGATCCAAACAATTCTACTAAGAATTATATTTGTGGCAAGGCCCTTGAAGCTGAAGGGGAAGGCATTATTGCTAATAAATCATGTGAAGAAAAACAACAGAAGGGCTACAATGACAGAATATGATAAAGGATGTGCCCCTATGTTGTCTGATCAATCTGAAGATAATGAGTTCCTATGTAGAGAAGTGCATTCTGAAAATTCTGAATCTCTTCTTTGTCTACTTATGAATGATTTTCTATCTCTTGCATTGGATCCGTTTTATGGGATTGAAAGGGACTATCCATCAAAGGTATCCCATTTCTTCCTAAAGTAAAGATCTCTGCTTTATCAAAAAAGTCTGACTTCAATGTCATCTTTGGAGGCATCTAAAAATGATCAATCATTAAACGAGGTAAGAGATCTTCAGGAAACGGAAGTTGAATGTGCAGTCTGATGGTTCTGGTTCTTTGAAAAGATTAAGGAAGCAAGTAAAGGAGTTTTTGAAATCAAGTGGCAGAGTAGTAAAGATCTCAGGGAAAATATAAACTATCTAAACAGTTCCGTGTTTTCGCAGCGCGCTACGAAACCCCTGTAGCAGACTGTTTTAGCAGAAAAAACTCTGTTTTCTGCGTTTACTAGTAAAGTTCCAGAAGGGTTTCTGAGAAGATGAAAACTTAATTTTGAAAACTGAAAGAGGCTTTTATTCCTAACATACCAAAATACAAAAACCTCTTTCCGTTTCCTCAAATTAATTCTGAACTGGGAGAAACAGGTGACCAAAGTTGCGCTACGAAACTGCTGTAGGTGCAGTTTT
>APFE030133187.1:0-29049 GCA_000404065.3 Pinus taeda
ATATATATATATATATTGCGTTTCCCTGTTTCCAAAATTTGGGGGGGTCACGTTTCGTACCGGTGCTCGTTTCGGAAACTCGTACCCGTTTCCCCTCTTCGTGCAACTTAGCCTAAGACACTCACTGTTACTGTTTGTGCAGCTAGCGTAAGAATGACAAGGACCACTGTCACTGTTATTCATCTTGAAAGTCGAGGAAAGAATGACAAGGACCACTGTTGGAAGCTGCATCCGGAGCTGAGGCCAACGAGATTTAGCGGAAAGGGGAAGCAAAAGACAGTGGAAACAGCATAGTAGGACCTTGGATCAGATTCCTGCTATGAGACATTGATCACAGCCGTGGGTGCAAAAGGTACTCTTTCTGTTAATGATAGTTCTAGTTTGATTGCAAGTACTAGTTCTTTGAATGAGCCTGTAAGTCATGAACAAAAGAGAATTGAATTATTCCACATTAGGGTTATTATAAAACACACAAAGGTGGAAACTCTGTTCGATTCAGGTTCCCAAGCAAACTTAATCTTAGAGTCCTTAGTTAAAAAAGTTAGGCCTCGAAACTAAGCCTCATCCAAGTCCATACCCGCTTGGATGGGTAAGCGATAAAGAAAAATTACAGGTAACCAAGCAGTGTAGGGCTAGATTTGCTATTGCTTCCAAATTAGTCGATGAGGTAGAGTTAGATGTTGTGCCGTTGGACATATCTGGAATCATCTTGGGAACTCCGTATTTATATGACAGAAAAGTGGTTTTCTTTCGGCATGAGAATAAATACCAGCTCACGAAGGATGGGGTAGAATATATAGTCAGAGCTCATCATACAAAAGTTAGTGCTAGCCTTGTAAGCGCAGTACATATTAAATGACTGGTTAGTTCCAGCAAAGGTTGCATGCTCATGATAGTGAGAGCGAAAGAGGCTGAGATCGCTGACGCTGCAAGGGTTGTAATCCTGATCATAAGAAAGAATTGTTTGAAATTATTTCTGACTATGATGGATTGTTTCAGGACCCGAGAGGATTGCCCCCAAAACGGAAAATACAACATGAGATCCATTTACAACAGGATTCTCCTTTACCGAATGTGGCATGTACAAGATGGCTTCTATCTAGATGGAGGAGACCAAGAAACAGGTGCATGAACTGTTAAATCAAGGGGGTCATCAGATCGAGTTCTTCTTCGTGTGGCTCACTGATTGTGTTGGTGCCAAAGAAAGACAACACATGGAGAATGTGCATAGACTACAGGGCGCTAAACAAGATTACGGTGAAGAATCGATACCCTCTCCCTCGCATTGATGAATTACTAGATTAGTTGAAATACGCTGTTTATTTTACAAAACAGGATTTGCGTAGTGGATCACCAGGTTAGAATTGCAAAGCAAGACGTTTGGAAGATTGCATTCAAAACCAAATAGGGGTTTTTCGAATAGATGGTGATGCTATTTGCACTGTGCAATGCTCTGACCACATTTATGAGGGTAATGAATTATCTGTTTAGGCCTTTTCTTGATAATTTTGTGCTTGTATATCTAGACGATATTCTTGTGTATAGTAGGACATGGGATGAACATGTATGTCATGTGAAGAAAGTGCTTGATGTTCTAAAACGAGAAAAATTGTATGTAAAACTGTCAAAGTGTGAGTTTGGTAAGACCTCTCTGGTTTATTTAGGCCACATAGTCGGTAATGGGTAATTGAGGATAGATCCCTCTAAAGTAGATGTGATTATGGAATGGCCTAAGCCAACAAATGTTACAGAGGTCCGAAGTTTTTGGGTGTAGTACAGTATTGGAGAAGATTCATTGCGAACTTCTCTGTTATAGCTGCCCCCTTACACGCATTAACCAATGTGAAGCAGACCTTTCAGTGGACAGGAAAGCAACAAAAATGTTTCGACATGCTGAAAGAGAAGATCAACACAACACTAGTGCTAGCCTTACCAGACCTTCAACAACCTTTTGAGATTGAAACAGATGCCAGGCATAAGAAATAGATGCCAGCGAATATGCTATGGGCGCTGTATTGATGCAACAAAGAAATCCTATATGTTACCATTTAGAGACTTTCTCCAAGGCTGTTGTGAATTATCCCATGTACGATAGGGATATGCACGCCTTGGTCCAGAGTGTAAAGAAATGGAAACACTATTTGATCGACAAGGAGACCATCATCCATACGGATCATCTCGCTTGCAGTACCTTCTGTCACAGACCAAGCTTCAACAAGCCCGTCATTTCAGATGGATGGGATTCCTCCAACAATTTCATCTGGTAACAAAATACAAGAAGGGTGCCAACACAAAAATAACAGATATGCTTTCTCGCCCTCCTATTTCTACATTTGTAGTTTCGCAAAATGTTTCTTTATCATTAGAAAGTTATGTTGAACAACATGCTAACGATGGTGATTTTAAAGACATCTATGCAAAACTGACTCGTGGATCCCAGGTGGACAATTATTATTTGCAGGGAAAACTATTGTACCACCTTGGCAAGCTGTGCATACCCATTGGTGAAAGGGTACATGTAATCTAAGAGGCTCATACCTCTCTGGTGTCTGGTCATTTTGGGATTGAAAAAACTTTTTGTCATTTACATAGGTTTTGTTTTTGGCCTCATATGAAAAACATTGTGACTCGCTTTGTAAAGGGTTGTGTGTTGTGTTTTGTTTCAAAGCCTTCTAATAGAAAACTTGGGCTCTACACACCACTCCCTATTCCGAGTTGACATAGGTGGTTTGCCTATGTCTAGGAAGGGTCACGACTATTTGTATGTTGTTGTGGATTGTTTTAGTAAAATGTGTATTTTAATGCCTTGTCAAAAGCAGGTCACTATTGAGCAGAGTATTTATCTTTTCTTTCAGCATGTTTGGGTCCATTTTGGGTTGCCCACATCTATTGTGTCGGATCGAGACTCTCGCTTTCTTGGAGAGTTTTGGACCATCTTGTGGAGAATGATGGACACTAAGCTGAAAAGAAGTACGACATTTCATCCACAGACCGATGGGTAGACAAAGGTCGTCAACCCCATCCTGGTACACTTGTTACGAGGCTATTGCGGAAAACATTCCAAGTTCTGGGATGAACAACATCCTTATGTGCAGCATGCATACAATCGAGCAACACGTTCATCTACACAGAGCTCACTGTTTGAGACATGTTTTGGCTATCTACCATGGGATCCCTTAGACATGGTCTTTGGGAAAGATGAGCATGGCAATGGACGAGATGATAGGGACAAAGCACAAAAGTTTATTCAGCGGATACAGGTGATTCATCAGGGAGTACAAGATTAGTTGGAGAAGAGTTAGGTTTGGTATAAAGCTCGACATTATAAGCATCGAGTTGACCATCAGTTTCAAGCTGGGGACAAGGTACAACTCCACATCAACAAGGATAGAATGAAGGGAGAAGGGACGAAATTGAGACCCATTCGATATGGTCCCTTCACCATATTGGCAAAGATTGGAGACATGCTTTTTGTCTTGACTTGCTTGCTTATATGCAAATGTATTCAGTGGTAAATGTTGAAAACCTAAAGCTTTATGAACCTCCATTGATTATGGATATCGAAGAGGTTGTACAGATTCATACAGTGGATGATTTTGCACCAGAGTATCTAGACAAGCTGCCCGAAGATATCATACTCAACAGGAAAACCAAAACTTCACGACGGGGAGATGAGTACATTCGTGTTGGCTTCAAAGGAATGCATCCGAGTAAAGATCGATGGATGGAGAAAGAAAAAGTGAGGGAGCAATTTCCTCACTTGCCAATTGACTGAAAGGGATTTTGGCGGTCCAAAAGCTCTTAGTGGGGAGGATTGGTCCAGGAGGATCCCGGAGGATTGATCCAGGTGGATCTTCAAAAAGTACTAGTGCCATGGTAAAAGGCTCAAAACTCAAAGTGGTAGAATTTGGATAAACTTAGCATCAGATCAAAGTGCGAATGCCACTCAAATCTGAGTTCATATGAAGAAGTTAGAGCAAGTAAAAGATCAAGTTTGACTTGTCCAGGTGGCAGGAGGATATTACGTGGCAAAAGTCTTAGCGAATGGGGAAGTGCCCAGTCGCAGGCTGCTATTGGTCCCGCATATCGCATATCGTAGCAAGGAGAAGAAGCGGCTTAAGGAAAATCAACCCTGGGCAAGTTGCAATGCGATAATCGCATAACGCAATCGCAAAAAGGCAAAGTGTTTAAGAATCAACGCTCGACAGAATCATGGTTGCGATTGCGATATTGCATATTGCAGATCGTAGGGGAACAAGTGTTAAGAATCGGCCCCCGACAGAGCCAGTTGCGATGTGATAAAATCGCAATCGCATATCGAAGTAGGAGCATTCGAATGGGGTATCACCCAGCCTCCGCCGATTGCGATTTGCGATGGGCTTCTGACCCGATATTTTATACATTGTATTTCATAACACCGGTGGTCCGTTGTTATCGCAGTTGTATGGACTTTGATATCCGTCGAGGGAAAGCGCCGATTGTGATTTGCGATGGGGTTCCCGGATACGATACTTTATATGGTATATTTCATAATCCCGACGGGTCCACTGCATCGTAGAACGCCTGTTGTACGGGTTTTGGTTCATCGCCGATAGAAAACACCGATGGATTATCAGCACTGATAAAGCCGCCAGGGCAAGGTAAATGCTCGGTCAACGTAGTTAAAGAGTTTCTCCATGTTTGTAAGTCTGTTGCCATATACTATTTAGGGGCCTGAGAATCTCTGTTGGTAAACGCCTGCCTGCTTAACTTGGTCTATGGTTGGAAATTGCATGAGTATTGAGGGATTTTCCGTCGTGCTTATATAAAAGGCCATTTGTGTCGGAAGATGGCAGGGGGGATCAACGGAATAGTTCAGAAGCATTGCACGTAGCAGACCCTAACCTGGTAGCAGGGTGAGACCTCGCCTTGAGCAGCAGGGAGGTTCCGAGAAGTTACAGAAGGTTCGATTATCCAAATTGGGTGTTTGGATAGGCTTTTTTGCACGATTTTTCACCAGGGTTTTAATGGTACTGTCTGTTTCTGAAGCTGAGATCTCCATTCTTCGTCCATCTTCTAGCTTGGAGGTACGAAGGATTGTAAGGAATGTTGCTTGTACTTTTTATGCCACCTAATGAATGAAGTCCTCCCCACTATTGAGCAGGTCTCAAAGATGTAGTCCAAATTGGACAAACTCCATAATCAAATCTTTGTGTCATGGTTTCTTGCTTATTGTGTTATTTCCGCATTGTTTTATGTGCTTTTACGTTCCATGGTTTATAAGCTCTGTTTCATGTAATTCTTATGCATCTATAAGCAAAATATCTTATATCAATAACATCCATGAGAAGGGATATATCAAGATTCCTAGCCAAAGAAACCTTAAGGTCCTTGATGAGAGCTTCCACTTCCATAGGTTCGGAGTTAAAACCATACACCTTTTTGTCCGGTCGAGTGATGTTGTGACCCAATTGCTTCATAACTGTTAAAGGCATGATATTTGTTGAAGCCTCTGAGTCTAACATACAATTGTGTAAGAAGAGGTCATTGATAGCCAAAGTGAGCAAGAAAGATTCATGCCCAGGGTTTCGGTCAGGAATATGGATGTTTTGCATTTCTTCAGGTAGTTTTTCTTCTTGAATGCCCAGGGACTTCTTGTTTTTTGTTGTTGCTCGAGAAGTTTAGAATCTCTTTCAAAGGAACAGGTATAGTCATTCTTCCTATGACAACTTCTATGTCGATGTCAGTTTTAACCTCTTTCCCCTTTTCCTTCTTCTTGATGTTTTCTTTCCTTGAATGATCCTTTTTCGGATTGGCTTTTATTGGGGGATCCTTCTTGGGAGGAATTTCAGGGAGAGATTCTCTTTGAGGGGATTTCTTAGGCGACGGATCCTTTAGATGTTTCCTTAGGAGTTGTGGGGTCTTTGTTATTTTCTTTTAGTGAGTATTGGACCCTTTGAACCTTCCCTTTGCTATTAGAGTTAAGAATGGATTCTTACTTTTCCTCTTTAAGGGTGACCTCACTAATGGGAGGATGTGCATATGACCCCCCTAGCAAAATGTTGAAGATATCAAATTCCACAAGGCTGGCCTGCTCATCAGTTTGTTCATCCTCACTCTCTTCCCCTTGACTTTCCTCATCCTCGGATGAAGACTCTGGGTCAATGACATTAGTTGGAGCCAAAGTGTTTGGGAATTGAGAAGAGCTTGGCCTATCTTCCTCACTTTGCGTTTTGGGAAAAGGATTTTCTGTCGGGATATAACTAGATTTTGGGCCCTTTCCAAGGGGGTGATTTTGTTCATGATAATCCTGTCACGTGCATTGGCTTCGTTGGTGAACTTATCCATCCTCTTGAGGATGGAAAGGAAAGTTTCCTCATGGTCATCTTTAGACTTCTCCTTCTTGACCTAAGCTCTAGTTCTAAGGTGATCATTAATATCAACCTTCGAGATTCGTATGTTTTTTTCAACTTCAATTGCTATCTCTTTAGCTTCAGCAAAGTGGAAGGTTTCTTATCTCTTAACACAGGTGAAGTGGCCACCCACTTCTTTTATGAACTTATCAAGAATATTGGCTTCGGATGGCTTCAAATAACTAGGTATACCGTATATCTTTGACTACCGTATCAAATTTTTGAATGAATTCTTGTACATCTTCCATTCCCTTGGTTATTTGGTAGAATTTTTCGATATTGAAGGCCCCTTAGGCATTGCATAACCACCTCTTCATGAATAGGTCTTCAAATTCATTGGAATCTTGTATGCATGTAGGGGGGAACGCTAAGGTACCAATCTCTTGCTTGCCCCTCAAGTGATAAAGCAAAAAGCATCATGAACCTATCTTCATCAAAGATCATTCTAGGGGACATTTGCCAATAGAATTCTTCAATGAAACCATGGGCAGTCCAAGTAGCATCCCTTTTGAATTTGGGTATTCATCGGTTATACTTTTCAGGCAGTTGTTTGGGATCATCACTCAATTTCAAAGGGGAAAAGACACTAACGAAGTGTCTTTCACTCTTGGTCATCTTGGGTTGATCTTGTTTTGGGTCAATGTTAGAACTAGATGGAATATTTTGCGATGGATTAGTGACCTTCTCAAATTTAGGGAAGAGATCGGTTCCAACAGGTGATCGAGTTCTCTCTCCCCTTTTGTAGCAGCCCTAGTTAAAGGAGGAAGGTTGTCGCCTTCAAGTAAACTAGGCGTTTGGACAAAGAATGGAGTCTAAAGGAATGCTTTATAGATGTTGTCAATGAATCAATTCCTCAATGATTCACTAGGGAGGTAGACTTCTTCGTCCCCGGAAACAACGCCAAAATGTTACCGCTCAAACTAGCAAGAGGCATAAAAGGGACTCCTAAAGAGACAACTGCTAGATCAAAGGGCAATGATGGAGGCTTAGCCTACTGTCACATTAGCTAAGACTCCCTACTCTTTACGGACTTTCACTGATGGGAGGAGACCCGGTATATAGAAAATCATTTGTGAAGGATGAATCAACCAATGGATATGAAGTGACCTTAATGACCCTTTTCCTAGGAGTTAAGAATAGAGCTTACATGCTTTTTAAGCAAGGTACAAAGATTCTAGGATAAGGATGTGAGGATTAGTTTAGAGGAATATGCCTTGGAAAGGAGTTTCCCAATCCTAAAATCCTTATTGGACTTGACTTCTCGAATGGTTCTTTAAGATTTGACTTTTCAAAGGTGTGGGACCACACGAGACCAAGTGGACCCAACCTAGGTTAAAGGGGAAGAATTTAGCAACCAATGATGTTCTTAACCTAGACAAGGAGGGGGAAAGGATGAAAGCAAGAATTTTCACATAAAGGTATCAAATTGATCCTATGAGGCACTAGCCTTGGGGATGCCAGGGCAAAGTTTGATCTTAGAGCTAGGGCTTGGGTTATCTCACAACTCCACCATCATAATGGCTTCAAAAGTCAAGGAGGCCTTGAGGACACACCAACGCAGGAGAGTCTAGGAGATCAAACTTTTTGGAGGGCTATTTTGTCGGGAAAGTGATGCCCTAGGTGACCCAACTTTGCTAGACCTAGAAGAAGGTGAAAAAGAGTTGATTTTTGAGTGACCACCTCTTAGTAGATCAATACCTTAGTCTTGGGAGAATGGAGTCTAGGATAAATATGAATGAGGACCTTGTTTCTTGATTAAGGAGGCCTTGAGACTACTTCGCTTGTCTTCTAGGGCAAAGGGAAGCAACCTTACCACTTTATACTTTGACTTGCAAAAGGTGATGGCTTATCAAGATGAATTCGTTAATAGAATTATCCCTAGGAGATTTCATTCAAAGTTACTTGGCCTATACATTGAGAGATGCTATATAGAGACAAAATTCCACAATTTAAGTAGTAAATGCATACAACAATTAGCCCTAAAAATACGAAATTCCCAATCCAATGTATATGATGAAGTAAAATAACAATAACATTAAAAACATGTACTTACATGTAATAGAACATATCCAACCGTCAACAATTTGACAATAGAGAAGCTCCAAGATAAGATAAACCAAATCCAAACAATAAAATTCATCCATAAAGCTC
Organism: Pinus taeda; assembly: GCA_000404065.3. Classification (NCBI taxonomy): domain Eukaryota; kingdom Viridiplantae; phylum Streptophyta; class Pinopsida; order Pinales; family Pinaceae; genus Pinus; species Pinus taeda. The sequence goes on from APFE030133187.1 coordinate 8,544, forward strand.
CAATTCATCCTCCAAGAAAAAGTGAGAAATTCTCAAGAGAGGAGAGATCCAATCAAAATTGATGATGAGCAAATGAACTCATCTCACTTATATTTTACATTAATGAGGATTTTGAATTAGTCTACTAGGCCTACATAAGCCCCAAAAAAAAAATAGTGTGCTAATAATCTTATTTTTGGTGACAAGCCCGTCAAACTAGTTCACAAGTGAAATAATAAGCCTCTTAAGATGTAAGATGATAAATAATACATGTCGTAGGGCCCTCCAGGAGGCCTGATGAGGTCCATAGGTGCCATAATGAAGAATAGGATCCTCAAAAGTGATGGACAAGGGGTTGGCCCCTTGTTCTCCAAACAATAAACCTGTGGTGCTCCAACTGGGTGTGGGGGCACAATAATAACTTCATGGGTCTCCAAATGAGTCGAAGATGCCTGTAGATCATTTGCAAGGGCTCTAATGATGTGTCAGCTGCCAATTGCACGGTGCATCTGTGGGGTCGGCTCGGGAAAGGTGAACCAGGCGCATCTTCCTCATCCAATAGGTGAATATCGAGCAATCTCTGAACATCCTTGGAGATCCATCAAATGTTGTCTACTGTTGTGGAGACCCATGGCTCTCATCACACACGCTACATGTGCCAATGTAGCCCTCTGGACGGTTAAGACCCTGTATACGGAGACCAAATCCAAGATGGAGACCATTTGCACTCTTGCATAAGATGCAATGCGTCCCCTAGCCTTCCAGTACAACAAGTCATTAGAGAAATCGAGTAAATGAGCTTACCAACCATGTACCACAGGTGGGGATGTCATATGGCCTTCCTTTCCATAATAGGCTTCGAGATGTGCCAATGTCTCCCAAACTCCAAATGGGGTTAACCAAGTATCCTATTATGTGTTTTCTACTTTTAAAGGGAATAATATGTTCGAGGTACATCCTTTAAAAGATGGTGGTATGTGATAGAAAGGTGAGTGAAGTAGGGGATGAGAAGGGGCAACCTTGGGCCACAAGTTGGGGTACAAGGGTAGCTAATAAAAGGGAAGCCCACACTTGGGTCTATAATGTATAGGAGGGAGCAATTGTGGTACATGAGGTGCCCTGACTTCGATTTTTCCACCCCTTATATGCCTTTTGTTTTATGATTTTTTCTTTGATTAATTGCTTGGGGCCCAACGAGTAAGAGCATGATGTGTGAGATATAGCAATGAATACCCTTTTTAAGGTAGTGCGGTTCATTGCCCACCAGGGGTTGGGACAATCATGGGTTCCTATATGATGGAGGAGGCTCATAGAACCTGTAGAAACTAGGGTGATAGCCATGATGATGGGTTAGAGCTCATGTATTTGCTTATGTCCACATGCTAAATGTGTTTGTCCCGGCTGTATTTTGCATTTTGTGGTACATTTTCTTATTGAATGTGGCCAATTATGCTTTTATCTTTCTTTTTAGGTGCATCAACCTCCGGGGCATCATTTCAGGCCTAACCCAAGGTGTGTGGGCAAGGGGAAGGGGAAAGCTAACAATATGTGGACTCGGTGGTGGAATGTGGACCCATGTGGGAGAAGTGATGAATGGGGTAATAATGAGTGGAAAGGGGGTAATATATGCAGATAAGGGAGCAACACCATGCAACCAAAATCACAGTTTCTCATGAAATGGCATCCCTAAAGTCAAATGGTCAGTAAAAGAGATCACATGGGACTAGAACCCAAGGTTAATATTCAAAAGTGGTCTAGGGGACAAGATCGTAGACCTAGTCCATTCTTTCTGCCAAATTCCTCCATTAATCCATGCCCAGAAGTGTCCATGATAAGCAAACTACAATACTCAATTACCAAATGACAAGGCATACCTTTAGGTTCGGGAGGCCCACTTTCAAATATACGATCATGGCAGATGGGTGAGGGACCCATGGTTGGCTCAAGTGGCGGAGAAATGGCAGAACGAGCTAGTTGGTGGCTGCAAGAAGCTGCTGGCTGTCGGTTGAGGACCATCTTGGAGAATTTTTTTTCTCCTAGGGATATCACCCACAAAATGGTGTGTAACATCTAGCTCCAACTGGGACGTGATTGCTTGGAGAAGTGGATGAATATACTTGAGCGGGAAGGTCATGAGAACTCCAACAATCTCTTGGTTATCTTAGATTTGTTACCTGCACATATAATAGATGAAAAACAGGGGGCAACATGCTTTCGCAGTGTCTCATGATAGCAAAGATAGATCTATTCTACCATGCAAATATCATATGACGTTAGTTCTAATCCAAAAATCAGCATGCAATGCATCCTACTCTACCATGCATATGATACAATATCAACTCTCAAGGAAAGAGGTGATGCAGCTTAATTTGACCGGCTCGGTCCAAGGTTCGTCGTTGAGTTTGGAAATGTAATAATAATCCTTCCTAGCCTTTCCATGAATGTTGACAGGTATTGGGTCTCTATCAACCAAGACTAAGTCCCCATCCTTATACTCTTTTTTTGGCTTCCTCCTTTTGCTTGCTTTGGAGATTGGTCGCTTGAGGATACAAACTTCTTGAGTTAAGAGAATAGGAGAAGGCTTCTCGATTTCACATGTTTTGAAGTATGGTCCATGCTTGATCACATGTGGTAAGTAGGTAGGTTCCCTATTAGATTGCAGAATGGTGGCATATGATACGTCCATTTGAACATGACCCCCAATGGTAGCTCCCCATTTCCTATATAATAGCATTCCCCACACGTCAGGAATATCAATGATAATAATATCCATGAGGAGTGATATATCGAGATTCCTAGCCAAAGAAACATTAAGGTCCTTGATGAGACCTTCCATTTCCACAAGTTTGGAGTTAAAACCACACACCCTTTTGTATGGTCAAGTGATGCTGAGATCTAATTGCTTGATAACTGTGAAAGGCATGATATTTGCGGAAGCCCTTGAGTCTAACATACAATTGTGTAAGAAGAGGTCATTGATAACCAAAGTGAGCGAGAAAGGTTCATGCCTAGGGTTTTGGTAAGGAATATGGATGTTTTGCTCTTCAGGTAGTTCTTCTTCTTGAATTCCCAGGGAATCCTTGATTTGTTGTTGTTGCTCGGGAAGTTTAGCAATCTCTTTCAAAGGAACGGGTATAGTCATTCTTCCTATGACAACTCTATATCAATGTCAAGTTTAACCTCTTTCCCCTTCTTCTTGATATTTTCTTTCCTTGGAGGGTCCTTTTTCTGATTGGCTTTTGTTGGGGGATCCTTCTTGGGAGGAAGTTCAGGGAGTGATTCTTTGGGAGGGGCTTGCTTAGGCGATGGATCTCCTTTAGATGGTTCCTTAGGAGTTGCGGGCTCTTTGTTATTTTCTTTTTATGAGTATTGGACCCCTTTGAACCTTCCCTTGCTATTAGAGTTAAGAATGAATTCTTCTTTTTCCTCTTTAAGGGTGATCTCAGTAATGGGAGGATGTGCATATGACCCCCCTAGCAAAATGTTGAACATATCAGATTCCACAAGGTTGGCCTCCTCATCAGTTTGTTCATCCTCACTCTCTTCCCCTTCACTTTCCTCATCCTCGAATGAAGATTCTGGCTCAACGACATTAGTTGGAGCCAAAGTGTTTGTGAATTGAAAAGAGCTTGGCCTATCTACTTCACTTTGCTCTTTGGGAAAAGGCTTTCCTTTTGGGATATAACTAGATTTTTGGGCCCTTTCCAAGGTGGTGATTTTGTTCATGATATCCCTGTCACGTGCATTGGCTTCTTCGATGAACTTCTCCATCCTCTTGAGGATGGCAAGGAAAGTTTCCTCATGTTCATCTTTAGACTTCTCCTTCTTGACCTGAGCTCTAGTTCTAAGGTGGTCATTAATATCAACCTTCGAGATTCGTATGTTTTCTTCAACTTCAGTTGCTATCTCTTTAGCTTCAGCCAGAGTGGAAGGTTTCTTATCCCTTAACACATAGGTGAAGTGGCCACCCACTTCTTTTATGAACTTATCAAGAATATTGGCTTCGAATGGCTTCAAATGATCAAGTATATCTTTGACTACCCTATCAGATTTTTGAACAAATTCTCGTACATCTTCCTTTCCCTTCGTTATTTGGTAGAATTCTTCGATATTGAAGGTCTCTTGGGCATTGCATGACCACCTCTTCATGAGTAGGTCTTCATATTCATCAGAGTCTTGAATGCATGCAAGGGGAAGGCTAAGGTACCAATCTCTTGCTTATCCCTCAAGTGATAAAGCAAAAAGCATCATGAGCCTGTCTTCATCAAAGATCATTCTAGGGGAAATTTGCCAATAGAATTCTTCAATGAGACCATGAGTAGTCCAAGTAGTGTCCCCTTTGAATTTGGGTATATGTTTTTGAGGCAGTGGTTTGGGATCATCACTCAATTTCAAAGGGGCAAAGACACTATCCAAGTGTCTTTCATTCTTGGTCATCTTGGGTTGATCTTGTTCTAGGTCAGTGTTAGAACTAGATGGCATCTTTGGAGATGGATCACTGACCTTCTCAAATTCAGGGAAGAGATCGGTTCCAACAGGTGATGGAGTTTGCTCTCCCCTTTTTGGAGCAACCCTTGTTAAAGGAGGAATGTTGTCGACTTCAAGTAAACTAGGGGTTTGGACAATGAGTGGAGTCGCCAGAGGAGTTCTTTATAAATGTTCTCAATGAATCAATTCCTAAATGATTCACTAGGGAGGTAGATCTTCCTCCCCGAAAATGGCACCACAATGTTACCGCTCAAACTAGTAGGGGGCATAAAAGGGACTCTTAAAGGGACAACTGCTAGATCAAAGGGCAACGATGGAGGCTTAACACACTATCACCTCAGCTAAGACTCCCTACTCTTTATGGATTTTCACCAATGGGAGGAGACCTGGTATATAGAAAGTCATTTGTGAAGGATTAATCAACCAATGTATGTGAAGTGACCTTAATGATCCTTTTCTTAGAAGGGGGTTAAGAATAGAGCTTACTTGCTTTTTAAGCAAGGTACAAATATTTCTAGGATAAGGAGGTGAGGATTTGAGGGTTAGGTTAGAGGAATATTCCTTGTAAAGGAGCTTCCTAATCCTACAATCCTTATTGGACTTGACTTCCTGAATGGTTCATGAAGATTTGACTTTTCAAAGGTGTGGAACCACACAGGACGAAGTGGACGCAACCTAGGTTAAAGGGGAAGAATTTAGAAACCAATGATGTTCTTAACCCAAACAAGGAGGGGGAAATGATCAAAGCAAGAGTTTTCACTTAAAGGTGTCAAATTGATCCTATGAGGCACTAGCCTTGGGGATTCTAGGTTAAAGTTTGATCTTAGAGCTAGGGCTTGGGTTATCTCACAACTCCACCGTTGGAATGGCTTCAAAATTGGAGGGGGCTTGAGGACACACCAACGCAGGAGAGGCTGGAAGATTGAAGTTTTTGGAGGGCTACTTTGTCGGGAAAGTTATGCCCTAGGTGACCCAACTTTGCGAGACCTAGAAGGTGAAAAAGAGTTGATTTTTGAGTGACCACCTCTTGGTAGATCAATGCCTTAGTCTTGGGAGAATGGAGTCTAGGATAAATATGAATGAGGACCTTGTTTCTTGATCAAGGAGGCCTTAAGACTACTTCACTTGTCTTCTAGGGCAAAGGGAAGCAACCTTATAGCTTTATACTTCGACTTGCAAAAGGTGATGGCTTATCAAGATGAATTCGTTAATAGAATTATCACTAGGAAATTTCATTCAAATTTACATGGCTCATACATCGAGAGATGCTATATAGAGACAAATTTGCACAATTTAAGCAGTAAATGCATGCAACAATAAGCTTAAAAAATAGCGAAATTCCCAATCCAATGTATATAACAAAGTAAAATAAGAATAATATTAAAAGCATGTACTCACAAGTAATAGAACATATCCAAACATCAACAATTTGACAATAGAGAAGCTCCAAGATAAGATAAACCAAATCCAAACATCAAAATTCATCCATAAATCTCGAATTCATCCTCCAAGAAAAAGTGCGAAATTCTCAAGAGAGAAGAGAGATCCAATCCAAAGTGATGATGAGCAAATGAACTCGTCTCACTTGAATTTATACACTAATGAGGAGTTCGAATTAGTCTCCTAGGCTTACATAAGCCCCAAAAATAAAATAATGTGCTGATAACCTAATTTTTGGTGACAAGCCCACCAAACTAGGGCACAAGTGAAATAATAAGCCTCTTAGGAGTTAGATGATAAATAATACATGTCGTAGGGCACTCCAAGTGGTCTGATGAGGTCCATAGGTGCCATAATAAAGAATATGACCCTCAAAAGTGATGGACAAGGGGTTGGCCCCTTGTTCTCCAAACAATAAACCTGTGGTGCTCCCAGTGGCTGTGGGGGCACAAGAATAACCTCATGGGTCTCCAAACGAGTCGAAGATGCCTGTAGATCAATTGTAAGGGCTCTGATGATGGTGTAGGAGATGCCACATCATCCTACAAGTCCTGGGTCAGCTTGTAAGTGCATGGTACATCTGTGGGGCCGACTGGGCAAAGGTGAACCATGTGCATCTTCCTCGTCCAATAGGTGAATCTTGAGCAATCTCTGAACATCTTCAGGGATCCATGGAGTGCTATCTACTGTTGTGGAGGCCCATGGCTTTCAAAAAACACCCTACACTTGCTAATGTAGCCCTTTAGAGGCTTAGGACCTAGTATAGGGAGACCAAACCCAAGATGGAGACCATTTGTAATCCTGCATAAGATCCAATGCGTCTTCTAGCCTTCTAGTACAACAAGTCATTAGAGAAATCGAGTAAATAAGCTTACCAACCATGGACCAAAGGTGGGGACTTCATAATGGCCTCCCCTTCCATAATGGGCTTTGAGATGTACCATTGTCTCCTAAAATCCAAATGGGGTTAACCAAGTATCCAATTAGGTGGTTTCCACTTCCAAAGGGGATAATATGTTCAAGGTACATCCTTTAAAAGGTGGTGGTATGTGATAGAGAGGTGAATGAAGTAGGGGATGAGAAGGGGCAACCCAGGGCCACAAGCTGGAGTACAAGGGTAGCTAATAAAAGGGAAGCCCACACTTGGGTCTATAATGTATAGGAGGGAGAAATCGTGGTACATGAGGTGCCTCGACTTTGATTTTTCAACCCACCCTTATATTCCTTTTTCCATTTTACGATTTTTCTTTTATTAACTGCCTGGGGCTCAACGGGTGAGAGCATGATGTGTGAGATATAGCAATGAATACCCCTTTTTAAGGTAGGGTGGTTCATTTCCCACTAGGGGTTGGGACAATCATGGGTTCCTATATGATGAAGGAGGTTCATAGAACTTGTAGGAACTAAGGTTATGGCCATAATGATGGGGTAGAGCTCATGTATTGGCTTTTTCCCATGTGCTAAGTGTGTTTGTCCCGACCATCTTTTGCATTTTGTGGTACAATTTTCTGTTGAATGTGACTACTTGTGCTTTTATCTTCATTTTAGTTGCATCAACCCCCGGGCATCATTCCAAGCCTAACCCAAGGTGTGGGCAAGGGGAAGGGGAAAGTCTAAAGATAACCTTATGTGGACCTAGTGGAGGAATGTGGACCCAGGTGGGCGAAATGATGAATGGGGTAATAATGAGTGGAAAGTTGGTAATAGATGTGGATAAGGGAGTGGGACCATGCAACCAAAATCAGGGTTTTCGGTGAAATACCATCTCTAAAGCCAAATGGTTAGTAAAAGAGATCCCACGAGACTATAATCCAAGGTTAATATCCAAAAGGGGTTTAGGGGACAAGACTGCAGACCTAGCCCATTCTTTCTGCCGAATCCATCCATTAATCCATGCCCAAAAGTGTCCATGATAAGCAAACTACAATACTCAATTACCAAATGATAAGGCATACCTTTAAGTTCGGGAGACCCACCTTCAAACATACGATCATGGTAGATGGGTGAGGGACCACATGGATGGCTCAAGTGGCGGAGAAATGACACAAAGAGCTAGTTGATGGCTGCAGGCTGCCCGCTGAGGACCATCTTGGAGATTTTTTTTCCCTATAAGGATATCACCCACAAAATGGTGGGTAACATATGGCTCCAACTGGGACGTGATATCTTGGAGAAGTGGATGAAGCTACCTAAACGGGAGGTCACGAGAACTCCAACAATCTCTTGGTTACCGTAGACCTATTACCTGCACATATAATAGATGAAAAACATGGGGCAGCATGCTTTCGTGACATCTCATGATCGCACATGCTAAATGTTAGGCCATAAAATCAATAGAAAAATAATATATGCAAAGATGCATCTATTCTACCATGCAAATATCATATGATGTTAGTTCTAATGCAAAAATCAACATGCAATGCATCCTACTCTACCATGCATATGATACAATATCAAGTCTCAAGGAAAGAGGTGATACGACTTAATTTGATTAGCTCGGGCCAAAGTTGATCGTTGGGTTTGGCAATGTTATAATAATCCTCCCCAACCTTTCCATGGATCCTGACAGGTATTGGGTCTCTTTCAACCAAGACTAAGTCCCCAACCTTATACTCTTTTTTAGGCTTCCACCTTTTGCTTGCTTTAGAGATTGGTTGCTTGAGGATATAGACTTCTTGAGCCAGGAGAATAAGAGAAGCCTTCTCGATTTCACTTGTTTCAAAGTATGGTCCAGGCTTGATCACGTGAGCTAACTAGGTAGGTTCCATATAAAGGATAAAAGGGGTGCCATCGGATTGCGGAATGATGGCATATGATAAGTCCATTTAAACGTGACCCCCAACAGTAGCCCCCTATTTCCTAGATAATAGCATCCCCCACACATCAGGAATATCAATGATAATAACATCCATGAGGAGGGATATATGGGGATTCCTAGCCAAAGAAACCTTAAGGTCCTTGATGAGACCTTCCACTTCCACAGGTTTGGAGTTAAAACCACACGCCTTTTTGTATGGTCGTGTGATGCTGAGACGCAATTTGCTTCATAACTGTCAAAGGCATGATATTTGCGGAAGCCCTTGAGTCTAACATACAATTGTGTAAGAAGAGGTCTTTGATAACCAAAGTGAGCAAGAAAGGTTCATGCCCAGGGTTTCGGTAAGGAATATGGATGTTTTTCAATTCTTTAGGTAGGTCTCCTTCCTGAATTCCCCGGACTTCTTGATTTGTTGTTGTTGCTCGGGGAGTTTCAGAATCTCTTTCAAAGGAATAGGTATAGTCATTCTTCCTACGACAAATCTTATGTAGATGTCAAGTTTAACCTCTTTCCGCTTTTCCTTCTTTTGATGTTTTCTTTACTTGGAGGATCCTTTTTCGGATTGGATTTTGTTGGGGGATGCTTCTTGGGAGGAATTTCATTGAGAGATTCTTTGGGAGGGGCTTGCTTAGGCAATGGATCTCCTTTAGATGGTTCCTTAGGAGTTGTGGGGTCTTTGTTATTTTCTTTTCATGAGTATTCGACTCCTTTGAACCTTCCCTTGCTATCAGAGTTAAGAATGGCCTAGATTCCACATGGTATTAGATTCCACAAGGTTGGCTTGCTCATCATTTTGTTCATCCTCACTCTCTTCCCCTTCACTTTCCTCGTCCTCGGATGAAGAGTCTGGCTCAGCAGCATTAGTTGGAGCTAAAGTGTTGGGGAATTGAGAAGAGCTTTCCCTATATTCTTCACTTCGCTTTCTGGGAAAAGGGTTTCCTTACGGTATATAACTAGATTTTTGGGCCCTTTCCAAGGCAGTGATTGTTCATGATAACCCTGTGAAGTGCATTGGATTCTTTGGGGAACTTCTCCATCCTCTTGAGTATGGCAAGGAGAGTTTCCTCATGTTGGTATTTGGACTTCTCCTTGACCACATAGATGTTAATTTTTCTTAGGGCTATATTGATCATTGCTTTAGATAATTTGATTTCATTATTTACATAATGAATTCAACTGACAACATCATAACATTATTCAACAACATATGCAATTATATAAAAAGAACAATATCATCATTAATGCAGCGGAACATAAAGGAACAATAGAAGAAAAGCATTCACACATAGAAACACTAAAATTGGTCGGAGACCAAGGCAAAACCCCACAAGGGGGGGAACCCTTTCAAATTATTCTTCATATTAGATTGTCATTGAATGTTTCAGCAAAGAGAGTACAATGATCCATATATTCAACAAAAAACTATCCAACAAAATCAACTAAACAACACCCAAGAGATGCACCCAACAATGCTAATAATTAAAACCCTAATTCAGAAGCCTGCAGTCAATTGTCGATATTTACGGTCAATTGATGAAATAAAACCCTAGTTTGCAACCGCACAAAGAGAGTGTATGTGCGTGCGTTTGAAACTCTCCAAATGCACGGATAAGCCTATGTGTTTGCTGTTATAATTGTAAATTCTTTGTGGCAACCTTGTGGCTGCAAATCAAAACCCTAGATCTCTCGTGCGAACCAACTTCCGCAAACCAACTGTAGACCTATGTGAGCCAAAACAAAGAAATAAGAATGATTGATGATCTCCAAATGAGGATCATTTGACTTGTATTTATAGCCATCCAAGGGTGTCCAATTTCCTTTTGGGCCGACCTGTCCTTTTTGTGCACATGGGGGTTTCCATATTAAAATATATTTTTCTTTAACCAAGTTAAATTCTTCCAAGGGCTAGAAGGGGTCTTCCTTGAAGAGGAATATTGTCCAAAGGAGGGAATATGCGCCTAATCTTCCAAAATTAACTCCCCTTCTCAGTTAGGGAGAAATTACCGACTACAACATATGTCCCATCAGAAATATCTCATCATCATCAAATGTTGTCACTGCATATCTCGACTCATCTCTACTCATTTGGTCATTTGTGCTCATCTATACTCATTTTCCCATCTCTGCTAATGCTACTCTGCTCATATGCTGAACACTCTCAAATCTAAAAGAAGAAGAATTTGATATTGGAGAGGAGTTCAAGCTACCACCCTCTACTCATCAGGGAGTCACTGCTACCACCTGGAATCACTGTCAGAAGGAAGCACAATGCTACTACCCGAGAAACATTAGAGAGCTTATCATCAGGGAGCCCTACTCAACCTAGAACCACATCTCAACCCGAAATACAATAACAATGTGGAAGGTGCTATGGGACACTCTCACCTCATGTCCATGATAGCGGGGTAGGTCCTATGGGACACTCACCCCAAGTCATCTCATAGGGGAGCATACATCTTCCACCCTATGTTGAGCAATAGGCAAGATACCACTTGCTATACAAGGTAAGGGATCACAACCATCCTATTGTCTATTGATCTTCCTAGAACACCTACATCATAATCCAACTTGGGTGAGAGACCCGACTTACCAAACATAAGGATCACGCACCCCCAAGCTTTGTCAACTCGTTGGCCAAACAAGGAGCGACAATCCCAACAAGCCGCCCGACTTGTGGGTATGATGCCAACTACGTATACTCTGCATAGAACAAGATAGGGTAGCTACATCTTCCACCATTGTTGGCTCAAGTGGCTTGGACCCAGGTTCAAAGTGTACTATGCACCAACAAAATCCTCAACCATTGGTCCTTTCGGCAACGACCTGCAAGCAAATCACAGTCTCACACGAAGCGGTTATGGGAGGTTACAGAACCAGGTTTCTATAGCCAAAGGGATATGCGTGCTAAGGTACTCGTGTGTTTACTTATGTCTTAGACCTATCTACAACTTCGCATGCATAAATAACTTCACGCTAATGATTTACTTCACAAATTTACACTTATCACATAAACATATAAGAAAATAGTATAACCTGTATTCTTTCTCATAATTCAGTTAAAAACATGCATAACAATATGTATAACACAAATAATAAACACAGATACATAAAATTTTGCCAAAACTTCTTCTTCTTTTATTAAGATAGATCTTTAATATATAAAACTTCTGTGACCAGCGCACCCAACTTCAGGTGGTCTGTGCACTTAGCTGTAGACTCTTCAAGGCCTCCACGCACTCAGTTATGGAGCCTTCTCCTAAAGCCAAAATACAGACTAAAGACAGAGGATATCAATGATTCATATATGAATTATCTACTATCTTACTTTCGACAAGGCACTATATGACCTTATATACATTTCATTACTACAAGAACATGGTCGACATACCATTGATCCGACAAAACAATGAACTAACACCCAATACCCATTACAAACTGAGGGTCTTTGACCCGCCCCAATGCCCCTAAACATCTCGCGGTAAATATAACTTCGCAGACATTGTGCGGTCTGCTCCTCAAAATGCAAAACCTTTGAACAAAATTGGACCAAGTTGGGTTGCGCCCAACAGGCCCCCAACACTCACATGTGACTTATCCCGAGTCACTCAGCTATAATGCCCTCGGTCTTCGCTACAATACCATTGTACACTGCGTTGTACTGTTGGACTATTTCTGCTACCTATTCCTCCTCTTAGTGCACCTCCTCCAACAATGCCTCTATAGTTGGACCTGCAGTCTTCAGCAGTATTCCTTTAACTGCTTGAGCCTTCCATCCATTGCTTGTGAAAGTTGGAGGGCCTCATCCTACCATGGTTGAGTCCTCGCTTGCAATATCTGCTCCTTCTTCTGAAGATCTTCTATCTATTTTTGGAGGTTCTTTCCTTCAGTAATACTAGCAAGCCTCTGCGAGACTAGAAGGGTCTTCGTAGTTTCGAGGATCTCTTCCCGCTGCTTCTACTTCACCTGTATCTCCTCCTAGATCTTCTGAATTTTGGGATCCTCTTGTAGTGAGGTCCAAATTTGCATAGTGTGTCATCTAGTAATTTTCCACAGTTCGTCATTGTGTCGGAGATGCCTTTCAAAGCCGATTTTAAGTCCTCCCTCTGCTCCCGTACTTTTGGTGGCATGGTCGGCTACAGTGTTATTTGTAGCTCGAAGTTTGCACTTCATAGTCAAATTTCATCTTCGCGATCGTATTCTTCGATTCTTTTATTGCGAGGGCGAGCTTCACAACCTTCTCTACTCTTGTCTCCTCTTCATGGACCTTCACGTTTGGAACTGTGCTACAAGTGTCTGCAATGGCTTTTTCCAATTGCTGTTGTTGCTGCCATATCTCATCTCTTTGCTTAGCCAACTGCTCTAGCACCTTTTTTAGCGAAGCTTTCTCCTTTTCCACCTGACTGGTTCATAGCGAAGTTCGTTGTTCCTGCTCCTATAGCTCAATTGTTATATTTTGGTGGAATTCATGCAGTACCTGAATCGACAACGCGACAATGTTCATGTTGACGCTGCTCCAGGCTTTAGCTCGTTCCCTGTCCTTTGGTGCTTCAAACTATAGTGTTCCAGCTGGCACCCTCAAAATCCTAATGCCGAATGTTGTCTTTATTCATCGGTCTGCTTGCAGTGGTTGAATTGTCTGCTCTGGTTGTTTCGTTGTTTGTGGTAGTGCTTTCAACTCTGCAATGCCCCGCTGAACCTCGACCAAGATCGTTCTATAATGATCATCAATTCTGTCCCAAGGTTTTATTGTTTCCCCGATCTCGTCAATGTCCCCATCAATGAGGACAAGTGGTATAACACCCCTAGATTTGTCCGCCTTCTGCTTTTCCTCATGCCCAACATGGTTGTTGTAGGTACTCTCTTTTTAATGATGAATGGTGATTCCTCTGATACTACTTCATCGCTGAGGGGTTCCTAAGTACCATGTTCCTGTTCTGGCTCTGTATTTTTCGTGCCTTGTTCTTTCTATGTATCCTTTCCACTCGGACCTACATCCTGCGGAGTACCCTTGTATGTTCCAACATCTTCGCTGGGTGGAGTCATCCACTTTGTTGACCACTGCTGTACTATTGCGAGCAAGTCGTCCTCGGTCTCTAAATATGGGGATGGGTGCCATGTCCTTGTCGGGTCCTTCCGTGCCTTCACATAGGCTTGATGGAAGTCTGCCTTAAAGTCCGTAATGTTGCAGTATTGCCTATACAGACTAGGTGACATCCTTGAGTGCTGATTCACCACCATGTGTAAATCCATTGTTAGTATTACGAAGAAAATCCTATTTTCCATCCCACACGACGACTCCTTAGTATACCAAAGGGCGGCATACTTCGCTGCTTCACAAACATCTGGTTCGATAGAAGGAAATTGCGAGTCCTCTGGCTCCTTCCATGTAATTAGTGTGATGATGATGATTAACCACGCATAATGAAATGTCTTCCCTGTGAAAATTTTGATGCCCAAATTTCTATTGTAGCTACTGATTAAGTTTCTCCTACTTGTTAATTTATGAATCAAATTACTTACTGTTTTCTACAGTAAATATTGAAACTAATTTATGAATCAAGTTACTTACTGTTTTCTACAGTAAATATTGAAACTAATACACTGCAATCTACACCATTTAAATTATAAGCGAAAACAAGAAACTGAACAAAAAGGAGATACATCACATCTACACAGTGATTTTTGGACAAATGTCCTTGGAAAAACCCAATGTAGGAAAACTGCTACAGCAACTCTGAGGGTTTTATTATTAAGCAGTAGTACTTTCTGAGTAAAATTCGTTGGATGCCCAATTGGCTATCCGATAAAGAGAGAAATTGGACAAAACAAGTAGTGAGATGCTCTCACACTATCACTGGAAGAATCCGACCTTGATCTCGCTGGAAAGAAGCTCTGCGTCCCTTTTGTATCAGCTTCTGCATAGAACTGTGTCAACCCTACACAGTCTCTGCGTCACCTTTGTTGGAGACTGCGTTGCTCCTCCTTTTGTTCCTTTGCTGCCCAAAAACTTCGATTTCCAGTCTCCCGGTCTCACACCCCGGCTCCTGGCTTCTGAAACTTGATTTCCTCAGCAGGAAATTCGATCTCCCTATAGGCTCTGCGCTGTCATTGTGTCAGCATTGCATGGGTAGCGTCATCCTCTGTCTGGACGTCATTCTGTCCTCTCTGCCTTGTACTCTCTGGCAAAGGAAAAGACTCCTCACCAGATACTATCCCTGCCCCTCCCTGCAAAAGATCACTATCGAAAATCTCTTTGGCAGCTGTGCTACTTCAGAAAATTGAACTTCTAATCTCTCCTTTGTGTGTTCTCCAAGTTGCCGCTCAAGCCTTTTATATCTTTCTATTGGACAACCAATGACATAGATTAACTTCTAATCATTGGCTTAGATCATTTTGGCTTGATCCTCGTCTTATTCTAGAAGTTATACCCACAATTTAGATTAATACCCATTAATTATTTTAATTTCCTAAGTTTAAACGTCCCATTAAAAATAATTAATTATTTTAATAAAACCGTCTCCGGGTGGAATTTCCCAAAATGATTTTTGGTATTGGAGAATGCATGTGTCTAAGTGTCCCTGCAAATTTTGAGACTTAGAGTACATCAGATGCTACCATAAATTAACATTCCCTTCCTCCTTCGCCTCCCTGTAGTCTTCCAGAAACTCTTTACACAAATAGGCAACCCAGTTAAACTGGACCCCGACGCTGCACTGTGCAGCCAAATAAACCATAGCTGTGGGGACCTCATTTGCTCTGCACTTCCGCATGATCTTCCCTTCTAAGATGTGTGCGGCGAAGCACACCCCTTGGTCACTGATAGAGCTGATATCGTATTCACGTGATTTCATGACAATTCCAAACTTATCCTTCATTGTCTGTGCCATTGCCTTGTCTTGATTCTTGCCCACAAACTCTTCTATGGGGGCTTTTCCTTGGTGAGGCAGTGCTGTAATTCTTCTGATCAACATTTCGTCGATCGGGATCCTCGTACCTAGCTAGAGGCATCCATCATGTACTAATGTGAAAAGCTGTCGCACACAGGTTGTATTGGATCTGCTTCTACCGAAGTGTGGCACAAATAACATATTTAACAAGCCTTCTCTCTGCAACCCTGCAGCTCACTGGTGCGGCCCCAACCTTGTGACTCCACTTTCTGAGTAATATAGCTGCTGCAGGTATCTGATCGGCTCAAATTGTGGGTATTTTCTCCGATCATTGAAATCTCAGTCCTCCATCTTCAGTTGTGGGATCTTCCCCAACACTTCGTTGTCAAACGACAGTTCCTCCGGTAGCAATGGAGTAAACATGCCAAACTTCATATCTTTTGGATCCTTGACTTGGCTTGGCACTCGGTTTCATTGGTGGCATGTAAGGTGGGAGTACAGGGGGAATTTCTCCGCCCTCCATCTCCATTCGGTGCACCTCGGCCTCATTGTCATGAATCTCCTGCGGTTCCTTCTACTGGATTGGTTTCTTCCCCTTGTCCTCCTTGTTCTTTGTTCGCACTTCCTTCTGTGTCTTTTTCCTCAGAGATGTCCTCAGTTCTATCGCAGAGACCTCAGTTGCCCTCTTTTCATGTTTCTTCTGTGGGTACCTACTTTCTCGACGACCTCACGCTTCTTGGGGACATGGGTACACTCGTTGCTGTGGTTTGACCACCTTGGGCTTCCATGACTCCTGCTAGGCCTTTCTTTGCAAATGCTCTATCGAGTCCTTCAAAACTTCTCTTAGACATACAATAGCTTACTTCTCTCGCACTTAGTTGCAAGTTCTCAAACTGAATTCTGTGGTGCGGGAAATGGTTTTTATAATGAATTTGAATTTCCAGCCTCACGATTAGCTAATATCTTGCTCATTTAATGCAGGTATGGTGCTCAATTCGATCAATTGTGCTTCATAAATGCGTTTCTCCTGTGCCTTTTAACGACAACTTTCTTTTAACGGTAGCGTTTTCCATCTAACGGTCATTTTTGCGACCAACTTCTACGAACCTTCCCTTGTGGCGTAGTCATCCTTTCTTTGTCGCAATTCCTTCGGACTTCGTCACATTTTTGAGTATCGCGCAGTAATCTCCCTTCGGCGAAGTCCCTTTTTGTAGAGTAGTTTATAGTCCCGTGCCCAATTTCAACTGCAGGTGGCACTAAGACTTTCCTCCATTGGTTTTTCAGTGCGAATTTCTAGGGACAAAATCGTCCCTGTATAGTTTCAATCCGCTACCATTCACTCGTCCTAGAATTAGATGACCATTTAACTTAGCGAGTTGAACTACACCACCATCAGAGATGGCCTTGATGATATATGGCCCTAACCAATGTGTTTTAAATTTGCATGGGAACTTCACGAATTTGTTGTCATATAATAGTACAAAATCTCTTTCGTTGAATGTCTTCTTGATGTGCGTGTCATGCCAGGCTTTCTCCCTTGCTTTCTGCACTTGCTGATGGAACCCTGCTATGAACTTGTCTTCTTCGAGAACCAATAATTGTGACATCCTTTCCTTCATAATGTCAGGGTCTGCCATATGTATGAACGCTGCAATCCTCAAACTTGGCACAATGTACTCCATAGGCATACTTGCGTCTTGTCCATGTACCAACCTAAAAGGTGTCTGCCCTGTCAATTTCTTGCATGTTGCCCTGTATGTCCATAACACCGCTGGAATCCTCAGATCCCAGTCATCTTTGTTCACATTTCATTCTCCGGAATCTTATTGAAAACTTCCACTGTTCCATTTGCCTGAGGATGATAAGGAGTGCTCTTCTGATGGTAAACCTGAAATTCCTTAGTTAATTCTTCAATGGTCTTATTCAAGAAGTGTGTCCGTTGGTCAATCATCAAAATATTTGGGCAGCCAAATCTGGACAGTATATATTCAAAGATGAACTTCGCATCAGTTTCTACACTGCAATCCTTCACTGGTTGTGCTTCGGCCCATCTTGTCAAATAATTAGTTGCAGTGATTATATACCTCGCACTAGTTCTTTTCCCTGGTGGATTGATAGGTCCAACAAAGTGAACAACCCATTTGTCAAAATCCTGCAAAGTTACCTGTGGTACTAGTGGCATCTCATCTCTCCTAGATGGCTTCCCTGTTCTTTGACATACAACACATTAGAATTCTTTTGCATCCTTATGTACTGTAGGCCACTATAACCCAACTCTCAAGATTTTCTGCATGGTGGCCTTTCCTGCATAAAGTCCACCTATGACAAATCCACGAGCTTCTGTCAGAATAATTTGTCTTTCGTGTTCAGGGACATGTCTTGCGCAATATTTCATCCGGCCCCATTTTGTACAAATGCCCGGCAATCAATGAGAAATCAGCTTCTCTGACTACCAATACCTTCTTTTGCTTCATAATGTACTCCGCGAGTGCCATTCTTGTAGCCAGAAACTGAATAATATCCGCGAAGTGATCATTTGTGACTTTGATTGCGAATAACTGCGCATTAGGCAGGTTATCTTCAATACTTGTGGGTTCTTCTCCTGTCTCTATCCTTGATAAATTATCAGGGCCGACATTCAATCTTCCTGGCTTCACTACAAACTCGAAGTCATACCCCTGGAACAACAACAACCATCGACATATTTTTCTCCCTAAAAAAAGCTTATTCACCAAATATTTCAGTGCGGAGTGATCAATGAACATCTTGAAATGTGCTCCCAACAAGTAGTGCCTGAACTTCTGTAATGCATATATGATAGCTAATCCTTCTCTTTCTGTTGTGCTATAGTTCTTTTCTGCCTTGGAGAGTTTTCTACTTGCAAATGCTATGGGGTGATCAATTTCTCCTGCCTCTGGTTGCGTTAGTACTATACCCAACGCTATGCAAGATGCATCAACATGCACATGAAACTCCTTATTCCAGTTCGGAAAAATCAAAATAGGCGTAGTCATCATCTTCTCTTTCAGTACATCCAAAATTTTCTAGCATTCTTTGCTTCACGGAAAAGTCACATCTTTCATCAGCAATTTTTCCATCGATGCAATTATCTACGCATACCCCTTTATAAACATTCTGTAATAGCCAATGTGTCCAAGTGTCATGTGCAATTGTCTTACTGTTTTTGGTGTTGGAAGGTTCACAATAACTGTGATCTTCGCGGGATTCACCATTAATCCCTGCTTACAAACTACATGTCCCAACAATATACCAAATGGTGCACAAAAGATACACTTTTTCAAGTTCAATGATATTTGGTATTATCTACATGTATCCAACAACAACCTCAAGCTCACCACATGCTTCTTCAACATCCTAAAAAATTGTCCAATCGTCGAAGTAAACTTCCAAAAATTTGTTTATATATTCTTTGAAGGCTGCAACTACAACTCTGGAAAAGATGGTAGGAGCATTCTTCAGACTAGAAGGCATCACTGTGTACTGGTAAGAGTCCCATCCTGTAGCAAAGGTTGTCTTATGTCTATTCTCTGGCGCAATTCTGATCTGATGGTACTGTGAAAAGCCACCTATGAAGGAATAGTCTCTTGTCCTCCTACATTGTCCATTACTTCGTCTGTAAATGGTATAGAGAAGGGGTCATGTAGACATGCATCATTCAATTTTCTCAAGTCCACACAAATTTTGATTTCCCCTTTTGCCTTCTTTTCCTGAGCCACCATGGGACTTACCCATTTAGACTCTTCGACAGGTTCGATGATCCCAACTGCTATCATCTTGTCTAATTCTTCCTTCACCTTTTCCTTATATTTTGGATTCAGTTTATAAGGTATCTGCTTGACAGGCTTCGCGTTGGGTTTCAAAGGAATTTTCATAACTCCCAAGTCTCCTATTATGTCCTTCATATCTAAGAACTTAGTGGGAAACAACTCCTAGTACTCAAGCGAAAGTTCTGTTATCTTGCTGATTGTGTTTTCATCCCAGTAATCTCCTATCGTTGCAAACTTCGGCTCATCCTCTGATCCTATATTCACCCTCTTCGTCTTTAATGGCTTCGTTATATCATGCATCTCTATTTCAGGTCCATTCACTGCGCGGTAACCTTCTGATTTTGCGAGGTCGATATTGCAAGGATCTTCCTCCTCTTCTCCAATGATATTGTAGCATTCCATTACATTCTATAACTGCACGGCCCAATCAAGTTGCCATGTATATGGAACTTCGTTTTCAAAAATCTCCTTCTTAACTATCTGAAGGGCTACATCTATATGTGGACAATCATCTTCAAAACTAAATATCATTATAAATCCATCAACCATCTCTGTCTAGCTTACAGTACCATGTTGTAGTTCTGTTTCCAAATACCAATTCTGAGGAATTGTCTCCAAGGTATGGATGAAGCCATGCACCCATTCTTCTCGCAGAATTTCTTTCCATGCTGTCATACAGAGCTGTATGTGTTCTCTAGGATCAGTTTGACTATCATACTAATCTGCCAGTTCTATTTCTACTTGACCAAACCTTACTCACATCAATCTTCGACATTGTTGCCAATCTCCTACATTCTTTTTATGTGTATCCCACCATCTAGTAGGAGTAGCTCTTAGGGCTAGATCCAGAGCTAACATCCTCTGACATTCTGGCACCTGTCTTTCATACCTCTCTAAAGAAAGTACAACACCCAATAAGTAAAATAAAGAAAAGCATTGTTGTTGAAAGAGGAACCCTGTTGAATGAGCCTCGGAAAAAGAAAAGAAAGAGTCTTGTTGAGTGAGAAAGAGGAGTGAAAAGCCACTCAACCACGGGGAGAGGAGCGCTTTAGAAAAAATAGCCTCGGTTCATAGAGATTGGGGACTGGTGGTAGTTAGAGGGGGGG
>APFE030133187.1:29069-48790 GCA_000404065.3 Pinus taeda
GGGGGGGGAGGGAATGAGGGTACGTGCTTTTCTTAGATGGTTCCGTTGTAACTTGTCTCCCCAGAAGCTAATTAGTCCCCTTTGCACCTGTTCCTCCCCTGGCCATCCAACTCAAAATACTAATCAGTAGAGAGAATCAATTCGATCAATTAATAAGTGTTCGATCGGGCATCCCAACAACTACTATGCCCCCCCATAATTTGAATCAATTACTCTTAATTGGTGACCACCTCCCTCACAAGCATTCTCGGTTCAATATGGATTCGTCCGTTGGCCCAATCATCTCAAAGACCTACCCCCTACCTCGGCATCCCTAAAGCCGGGGTGCGAGTATCTAATTCAATCCACCACTTACTTACTGGTCCTTCCTTTTTCAACAATGTGTCCTGAGTGGTATCTTCTTTCCATCAATCCATCCTTACGTGTACAGGGTCCAGGTTGACGTGTGTGGATGTGGGTGGTAATGGGTATGCGGGCATGTGAATGGGATAAAGGTATAATAGGTAATGTGTATTGAAATTGATTGAAGTATTGAAGGGAATGCCATAAAGGCGGGTATGGGTTAATTTTCACCTACCAACCTGCACGCTGGGATATCACTACATGGTGTTGAGTACCAGCATTGAGTCCAAGCCTACCTAATTGAGTAACATAATTGATTAACCAACCTCATTTGTGTAACACTCTAAGATGTTTCTATCATGTTTAGCATCCAATACTAATCGCAGGATTTGGGGGTCTTAAGGCGAGCAAGTGCTGCTGTCTGTTCCTTCTTTTTGTGGAGCCGTTGGTTCCTTACTCCCTTCCCTCGCGGTAAAGTAGCAGCTATCCATGTATTTGGAGCGGGTTGAAGCAAGGGTCAAAGCATCTATCCTATTGTATTGGTGTAGTCGGGTCGAATGGGAGGGAGTTGAAATGACTCACTCACGAAGTTATGAAGGCAGTGGGGAAACACATAAGCATGGGTCCGTGGAGTCAGTAAGTGGGGGAAACACAATGAGGTTTTACAAAAAGGTAGGTGTTTCTGATTAGGTTTGCTTACTGATGGAGGTGGTTACCAATGGGGTTACACAATCCATGTTGAGTTCGATATTTATGTTGATTGGTGCAGATACATATTACACTTTAAGTCCCCATGCCCAGTATCATTCCACACTCTTCTCCATTCCTGCATTTTGTTCGCATTACCCAATCCACACATTATTGCATTAACCCAAGACGTCATGAACCATTACCCTTTCAAGACATCCCCGCATTCAGCTCAATCCCCAGGACACCTTCTGTATGCTTTCTCTTTCTGCTTGATGTTATGAAGAGCATGAGGTTCAATAGGACGCTTTCTGTATGCTTTATTTCAATCTGCATGAACCAGTAGGCATTATGAACCTTTCAATATGACCTTTGAGCTTACCCTAAGGAACACAGTCAAGACAGATCTCGAAGAATGAATAGAGCGACCAGTTTTTGAAGCATATGCACATATTAGATTAGCAAGGGTAGGTTGAATGACTGACACTTGCGCAGATAAGGGCGGGTGGGGAAAATAAACAATTCTGGTTCATGATTCCGCTAGTTATGATTCTTAGATGAGGCAATATGAAAGGTTAGAAGAATTTCAATTAATTACAAGTGTTGTCAAACGTCGGTGCAATTCTATATTGATTAATATCCTCTGCTAGCTGCTTTCTCTATTTGAAGCCCCCATAAAACAACGTAAGTTGGAGCATTACAAACAAAGGTTAAGTAAGGAAGTAAGGAGTCAAGTTGGTTAAACAAGCGGATTGCAGTATACTTGTCGTTTTTTTGTACTGTACCTATGAGTCCTTGAGGGTAGTTAGTTACTTACTACAATCCCCACTTACTGTGCCACCCACCTCCCCAACAAACACTTCCTTCCAAGATCATCTGGCTGCTTTAATGAATCATATAATCGGGCAGTCATTAGTAACCTTAAAGAAAACTATCCTTTTGCTTTCATCAATAGAACAAAATCACCAAGTGAAATAGAAGGAATCAACCTTTTGCCTTTTGCCTTGAATCTTTATCCAGGAGCCATGTACCCAATAAAGCCACCAAGTACAACAAGTACAAAAGAAGCCTTTAGTCAAGTCTACTAGACAAAGGCCATATGCCAAGTCCACTGCCTAACCAAGGGCAAAAAAAGCCTTTTTCCTTTCCACAAAAGGAAGCCAAGTCCAAAAGAAGCAAGCCTTCACCTTTAGCCTTACCTCTTTGAAGGCCCACCAAGCATAATCTACCATTGGGGAAATGTGGGCTAACTAGGAGTGTAGATTTACAATGAGAGGAGGTTGACCCGCTTGTTCGCATTGGGCAAGGAGCAAAGTCCGATAGATGCTTTTAAGGAGCTGGAGGGTTAGTCTTTCCCAAACAACCAACCGCTTAGACATACCAAAACACACCAATTAATTGATTTATGGTCTCATGTTCGGGGCAGACACTATGTTTCGTTGGAACTGATATTTTAAACCCTATTAAGTCACTATATTTCATTTTGATAAACCTCGTAAGGGGTCATCATAGTCATTAGAAGTACTTCAATGAATTGATTTATGGTCTCATGTTCAGGGTAGACACTATGTTTCGTTGGAACTGATTTACAATGAGAGGAGGTTGACCCGCTTGTTCGCACTGGGCAAGGAGCAAAGTCCGATAGATGCTTTTGAGGAGCTGGAGGGTTAGTCTTTCCCAAACAACCAACCGCTTAGACATACCAAAACACACCAATTAATTGATTTATGGTCTCATGTTCGGGGCAGACACTATGTTTCGTTGGAACTGATATTTTAAACCCTATTAAGTCACTATATTTCATTTTGATAAACCTCGTAAGGGGTCATCATAGTCATTAGAAGTACTTCAATGAATTTGATTCTTATTGAACTAGGCCATTTCAGAATGTTTCTATATATAGCCAAAATGCCACTAGTAAATTCAGGCAGTGTATGGAGACAACGTCAAGGCTAGCAGTCGACTTTCACTACCAAAAATCCAATCAATAATTGCCGATTGTAGAATCCAACAAATTAGCTCCGACAATTGATCTCTGACATCACCGATATCCGATCTCCGACATTCATTCATTGCAATTCCCCGCCATCCTTCTGCATCCCATCCATGCATCCTCATCCCTCCATCCCTATCCTCTATCTCTACTTGATACCTTTCCGTCTATCTAGCCCGTATATCTCTCTCTTGTTGCCTGACTTTTTGATCTCTCCCTCCTCAACCTTGGCACCCCACGAACCATCCCACACAATCTTTGCACCCATATCACAGTTCACCTGTACCAATTGTAGTTTCCAACAGTGCATGGAACTTATTACCTACTTGTATCATCAATCTCTCCCTCCCTCCCTTTCTTCCTTTTCCTCCCTTCCTTGGAATATTGAGAAGAAGGAGTAGTAGGGAAGTATCTTATTGGATAGAAGCTGGTTTAATAGCTAACAGGTAGATCCCTGTGGGTAGAACAGAATAACCCTAATTGGTTGATTCGAGAACTTATTGCGATTGCCTCAAGTGTCAAGGCTTATAGTGAAGGGACTTGGCTTGGTGGATAATTTTAATTAATGTAAGTAAATTGTTTGGTGACCGGATGTCAGAGTTGATCCATCTTAAGGTGCAAAGTTTTTTGGTACTAGTTCAATGGGAAGGCGGAAAGATAGATCGATAAGTAGGTAGGTGTAATTCGTAGTGTCTATCGATCATTGCATAACATCCCATTCGATGAGAGTAACCCAGCCGAGTAGAGTAGCTCAAGTAGAGAGTATCTGAATGATCATATATAAACAAAGACCTTCTGTCTATGTCTGCCAGGGCTATATACCTCTCTAAAGAAAGTATCGACATTATCCAAACCATCATAAAAAGGTAAATCGCATATCTTTGCTGTCATAAAGCGCACTTCTTTAGTGATCCTTGCACATCGCCTTGTAGACACTTCATGTAACCTTTTTTGCCAGTTTTCTAATTCCTCTTATGCATCTGAAGTGCAAGAACTGTCTTGCTCCCAACCCAATTTTCCATTTGCAGTAGGGTTGATCCATTTTTCTCCTTTTGTTGTTATCTGGTAAATGTTGTCAATGTCATCTACGCTATACTCTTCTTTGACAGGTTTAGTATACCTCACTCCTTCTGATGGATCTAATGGAATAATGACTCTCACATTGTTGCTTTCAAATATCATTTGCTTTTCTTCAAGTTAATTATAGCCATGTTAGAAAATGCTCAATCCAATCCAAGCAACGCAAGATAGGGATTACTATCATCCCTAATTTCGATCACTTCAAAGTCAGTAGTAATGCGCACTCCTGCAATAGAACCAGTTGTTGGCTCAAGGGGCTTGGACCCAGGTTCAAAGTGTACTGTGCACCAACAAAACCCCCAACCGTTGGCCCTTTCGGCAACGACCTACAAGCATATCGCAGTGTCACTCGAAGCGGTTATGGGAGGTTGCAGAACCAAGTTTCTATAGCCAGAGGGATATGTGCGCTGAGGTGCCCGTGTGTTTACTTATGTCTTAGACCTATCTACAACTTCGCATGCATAAATAACTTCGCGTTGATGATTTACTTCACAGATTTACACTTATCGCATAAACATATAAGAAAATAGTATAACCTATATTCTTTCGCATAATTCAGTAAAAAACATGCATAACAATATGTATAACAAAAATAATGAACACAAACACATAAAATTTTTGCTGAAACTTCTTCTTCTTTTATTAAAATAGATCTTTAATACATACAACTTCATCGACCTATGCACCCAGCTGTAGGTGGTCTGTGCACTCAGCTATAGAGCCTTCTCCTAAAGCCATAATACAGACTCAAGATAGAAGATATCAATGATTCATCTATGACTTTCTCTCTACTATCTTACTTTCGACAAGGCACTATATGTCCTTATATACATTTCATTACTACAAGAACATGGTCCACATACCATGGATCCCACAAAACAATGAACTAACACCCAATACCCATTACAAAATGAGGGGCTTTGACCTGCCCCAAAGCCCCTAAACATCGTGCGGTAAATATAACTTCGTGGACTTTGCTCGCTCCGCTCCTCAAAATGCAGAGCCTTTGACCAAAACTGGACCAAGTTGGGCTGCGCATGCATAAATAACTTCGCGTTGATGATTTACTTCACAGATTTACACGTATTGCAGAAACATATAAGAAAAT
This sequence comes from Pinus taeda, assembly GCA_000404065.3. Lineage (NCBI taxonomy): Eukaryota > Viridiplantae > Streptophyta > Pinopsida > Pinales > Pinaceae > Pinus > Pinus taeda. Next base: position 34,280 of record APFE030133187.1, read on the forward strand.
AGTATAACCTATATTCTTTCGCATAATTCAGTAAAAAACATGCATAACAATATGTATAACAAAAATAATGAACATAGACACATAAAATTTTGCCGAAACTTCTTCTTCTTTTATTAAAATAGATCTTTAATACATACAACTTCATCGACCTATGCACCCAGCTGTAGGTGGTCTGCGCACTCAGCGATAGAGCCTTCTCCTAAAGCCAAAATACAGACTTAAGATAGAAGATATCAATGATTCATCTATGAATTCTCTCTACTATCTTACTTTCGACAAGGCACTATATGTCCTTATATACATTTCATTACTACAAGAACATGGTCCACATACCATGGATCTGATAAAACAATGAACTAACACCCAATACCCACTACAAAATGAGGGGCTTTGACCTACCCCAAAGCCCCTAAACATCGTGCGGTAAATATAACTTTGCGGACTCTGCTCGCTCCGCTCCTCAAAATGCAGAGCCTTTGACCAAAACTAGACCAAGTTGGGCTGCGCCCAACAACCATATGGGTGATAGATAGGGGTGATACCCTATTGTCCAAAGATCCCTCAACCGCAGGAGCCCTACATCTCAATTCCTTACACTGGGAGCTTAGACAAGGGGGAAGAGCTGGCTCAATGTCCTAGATCAACCCTGCTCTCTATAGATTAGAAACATATCAAAGGACTTATATCTGATACTTGCTTAAACAATTCATTGAAATGTTCAATCATATGCCTCATACATTACCAAGAGCAACAATCCTTTTATTTCCTGTTCATGCAGGACATTGCATCAAATATTTTGTTAGGATAAATAAATGTAACAAAAGGATACCTTATTCATCCTCCCTCTCATGGAGGTAGGAACCACAAGCCTAAGCTTGTCTCAAACAACATCACTGTCTCAACACAAGGAGATATCTCAGTCCCAACAATATACGAGATTCTCTGCCAAATAGATCCCACTCTTTATTGTCGCAATGTATCACTATCGCATCTAGATCTTGCTCAAACAACTCTACGAAGAGCTTCCTTAACCAAACTGCCCCATAGCTAGCCATGCGAGCAACAATGTCATGTCAGATCCCAAGCTAAAGTAACACTGAAATGTGCTTTTTCTGTCAACAATGTTTTCCAGTCCAGACAATATTATAATATCTATGCAGTCATACATTTCTGGAAGCATATCTGATATCAAGATTGATCGTCCCATGCAAATCTTTCAAAATGTGTTTGTTGGCAACCCAATGTGTATGAAGCGACTTAATCATGAATTGACTAAGGTTTTTCTCTACAAAACCTATGTCTAGATGGGTGTTACAAAGAACATCAATTCTTCAATCAATTGTCTGTTACCAAGTCAGGTTTAGCCATATCTCTGTGTAGCTTCTTGAAACTCAATTCCATCAGGGTGTCCAAGGATTTGCATTCCATCATGCCAAATAACTTTATGACCTCTTTTCTTTTTCCAAACTTCTAACCCTAGAAAGTAATTCGTCATGCCAAGGTTCTTCATCTCAAACTTCAGAGGCCAACTCCCTCTTAATTTGATCATCAAAGGCTTATTACCTGTCAAGAATAGATTGTGACATATAAAACCAAAATCAAAGGCATACCTTAGACCACTTTTGAAGTAGAGGTTTGATTTGACACATCTTCCAAGCTTCACTAGGTAATTGTCAATGCAGACATGTCAAACTCAGAAAGCTTGCTTCAAACCATACAATGCTTTTTGCAATCATAATACTGAACAAACCAATATGCTCAACCTCAAACAAATTAACACTGTGCAATCAAATCAACTAAGTCTATTTATCAAGCCTTAAATGCCAAGCCAAAACTAATATCAAAGCCATGAAAAGTTTCTGCAAATAACATTGACAAACTATCCAGACCAGGTGCCAGGAAGAGCTCACACCCAAATACCCAGGTTACAACCTTATCTATTGTCATGTCAACAACTTGTTATTTACCAACCAAACTTTATCAAGCCATCCTCATGATCATAATATGAATCATTTCTGCCCCTAGATGCGAATGCATACATGAAGGATAAGTCATATAAGTTTTATCCATTCATTGTGAGATCACCACATACTGAATCACAATTGTTTACACTTCAATCAACGTGCCAAATTATAATGATGCCAATACAAAATCAATACTGAATACCAATATTAGTCACTGAAAGTCATTATGCCCACATAGCACTGTCATTTCACATCAAGGCAAATCACCATTATAAAGTACCAAAAAAAAACCCTAACTTGCCGAAACATATTTATGAATTGTCAAGCATTATGACAAGATTCCAATAGTACTCATCTATATTCAATAAGCCAAATCTCGTCAAACCTTGCAACAGTTACCGAATATTGTCATCTACTAGCTCAAGTGATCAAGTTAAGGCAAACAACATACTGATATGCATATTTCAGCCCCCTGCAAACACAAGATCAGCCAAGACATTCACATGACCTAAAATAAGTCAAGCAGTATGTAGATCTTAAAAACTTCCTTGCTCATATAACTCTCCATCATTTGTTCCATGTCTATAGGTCTGTCATACTCCTGGTGCGCTCTTGGTCTCATGCATAAGATTTTAGTTTTTGTTTCCTACAGTGTCAACCGCACCCATATGCCTTCTTCCATGCGGTTGTGAGGCTTCTTTTGTGTAGTTGTTAGGCTTATAACCTCACCCTTAAGCCTTTCTCCTAGCGGTTGGGGATTGGAGTAGGAGAAACCTTCTCTGCTCAATTCAAAACTTGCCAAAACCTTTTTCCACAATATCAAATGTTTATTCATGTCTAGAATCCTTCCTTCAACAGTCAAGTGTCTTCTATTCATTTTTTGCAAATAATAGGTGTTGGGATCTTATGGAGAGTTTCTTCATCTGAATGGGAAGCCACTTCAGTCATCATTATTCAAAACATCAACTTGTCTATCATAATACTGTCATGCATCAGTAGAACAATTAGATCATGAAATCAAACTATATGCATCATAGTCATAACATATTAGCAGCAACTACTTCATCATCACATATGAACATGACATCAAACATTCATCAAGGGTTAGTGTCATATAACTAGGGCAACTGACAAGTGTATCGTCATACTTCAAGGATCATAATCACAATATCACTTCTTTTACATTATTCAATCATCAAGTCAAGGCATTCAATTCTACCATATTGTCAAAATTACTAAGCCAAGGTGAACAAGAAGATCTTGAATTTCAATCATCACATGTGAACATGACATAAAACTTTCATCAAGGGTTAGTGTCATATAATTAGGGCAGCTGACAAGTGTATCATCATACTTCAAGGATCATAATCACAACATCACTTCTTTTACATTATTCAATCATCAAGTCAAGGCATTCAATTCTACCATATTGTCAAAATTACTAAGCCAAGGTGAACAAGAAGATCTTGAATTTCAATCTTATTGTTACACTCTCATCATGCTTATCACAAGCATTAACAATATATCAAGTTTCCAAATATCAAAATCAATGTATCTAGCTTGCTTTAGGAAATTCATCTTGTCTAAAATGTAAAATACTTGCGAAACATCAATATATCACATGTACCATAAATAAAACTTACTTTCATATGTATACATGAAGGTGATATTTTTGTCATACCTCAGGGCTTACCTTGCCATCCAATATTGCAACTTACATACCTTGTAGTATTCATATGCCTTCTGCAACTTGTAACACTTATTTGTCTTTGGAAATTGTAGCACTTTCATATTGTAGTTTCTGGATGCAACTTTGAAAACTTTCAAAAACTTTCCTCAGGTACTTCTTTCCTTTTCCAACACTAGCTCTTCTCTTCCTGCACTAGCTCTCTTTTCTAGCACATTAGATGATCCTCAACAAGGATCTGCATTTCACATCTAATCTAGAGGTTAGAAGTATACATATACTTAAATATTCATGTAGGAAGTATAAGAAATAATCAAAACAATAAGTCAAAACAAGAGTAGTATCACAAAGAATTAACATAAATCTAAAAGGTACTTATCTTAGATATCATTTTTGGGATTCAACTGCGTTAAGTAAGTCATTCATGTATGACCATTTCCGTGAGAGGTAGTCGTAAGTGACTAATTTCTCATGCTTTGAATAGTTCACTTAGCACTCATTGCATCGGGTGATGCTCACAGGGGTGAAGAAGTGGGATTGAAACTGGTGAAATAAATCACATAGCGTCAATCATCACTTCCGGGGCTTGCACCCGGTAACTAGGACGTCCCGGGAGGTCACCCATCCCAGATCGCCTCTGGCTCAAGCGTGCTTAACTGTGGAGTTTTCCCCACAATCAAGCCCACTTAGCTTGCTACCCCATTTGCAAACCCTTAGCAAGTATTGTGCCTCATGAACCATTCAAGTAGAGGTCCCTTCACTCTTTTTGAATCAACCTTCAAGAGTTAGTACTTTCCATTATCCATCTCCGTCTTGAACCAACCTTCAAGAGTTAGTACTTTCCATTATCCATGTAACAATGTTTCCTTCAATGATTCCATCACCTCATTGACAACCAAGCCTAATTGAGACTATCCCATCTAGAGTTATATTGAATTTGTTACAAGTGCTAGAGAAACTTCTCATTAATCATGCTAAGGTTTCAAAACTGCAAAACCTCAAGCCTTTATCTTATCCCAGGGTTTCTTCTAAACCCTAACCTCATGATATCCATCAAACCCTAATAACCAAATTGCCTAGGGTTTCCTTCAAACCAGTGTTGTGAACATCTCGATAACATCACGATTTTTTGGCCTAGCCAATGTTTGCTGATTTTTAAATATCTTTTTATGGTATCTTAATTTCGCTAATGTTTGCCGATTTATACCGATATTTTCCTAATTTTTATGATTTTTTGGTTTTCCGGACTCTTGCCGATTTTATCCCGATGCTAATGTTCGCAACATTTCTTCAAACCCTGGCATTCTCTTAGGTCACCTCCATCTTCTCTTGCTCTCATCAATGGTGTCTTAATAGGGGTGATCTCAATGACTTTTCTTTAGCCCAACTCTGATACCATGTTAATTTTTCTTAGGGTTATATTGTTCTTTGCTTTAGATAATTGCATTTCAATATTTATACATTGAATTCACCCCACAACATCATAACATTATTCAACAACATATGCAATTATATAGAAAGAACAATATCATCATCAATGCAGTGGAACGTAAAGGAACAATAGAAGAAAGACATTCACACATAGAGACACTATGATTGGTCGGAAAGCATGGAAAAACCCCACAAGGGGGAAAACCCTTTCAAATTCTTCTTCTTATTAGATTGTCATTAAATGTTTCAGCAAAGAGAGAGTATAATGATCCATATCTTCAACCACAAAACTATTCAACAAAATCAACTAAACAATATCCAAGAGATGAACCCAATAATGCTAATAATCAAAAACCTGATTTAGAGGCCTGCAGTCAACTGTCAATATTTGCAGTCAACTAATGAAATGAAACCCTAGTTTACATGCACACATAGACAGTGCACATACATGTAGTTGAAACTCTCCAATCGCACGGATAAGGCTGCGTGCCTGTGGTTGCAATCGAAAATTCCTTGTGGAACCACTGCGGTTGTAAATCAAAATCTTAGATCTCACGTGCGAGCTTCGGACCCTGTAATTTCGGACTTGTGTGAACCAACTTTTGTGAACCAACCTCAGAATTGTGCGAGGCAAACCAAAGAAAGAAGAACGGTTTATGATCTCCAAATGAGGGTCACTTGACTTGTATTTATAGCCATCCAAGGTTGCCTAATTTCCTTTTGGGCCCACTTGTCTTTTTTGTGCACATGGGCTGGAAGGGGTCTTCTTTGAAGAGGAAGCTTGTCCAAAGGAGGGAATTTGTCCTTCAGTTGCCAAAATTAACAATAGATAAGCCCCTAACAACAAAATTTCTCCCACAGATATTTCCATTATGCTCGAAGGAGAGGAGTGCTCTCACAATCCAACCATGAGTACAAATGAAGAAGCTCTCCTCTAATTATAGAATGAGATCTACTCCCTTTACAATACAACTAAAATTATTTGATTTAATTCCTTGTATCTAGCTGAAGAAAGCTAAGTCTGACTAACTCCTAAAATCAAGTAAACTATCACAACATAAATATAAAGTGGTCCAACCACATGTACAATGATTTGATCAGCAAAACCCCCAAAGAGGGGGTTCAATCCACCTAAGAAGAGACCAAATGGTCCAAGATGCCAATTTCTTAGCCTCCAAAGGCTCTTTGAATGGTGCAAGTGGCCAACACTTGTTTGAAGATACCCCAATAATGGTCCATAGTTGATGTAGATGGTCCATGGTCAATCCTCAAAGCATGATGAAGTAACTTTTTAGTAAAAAAGAATCCAACATTCCTCCCTTTTGAGTGCAATGACCTCATGAAAATGTGCCAATTCTCCATCAAGGGGCTGGCGTCATGCTAATAGTTCTAAAATTTAAGTGATATAGTGGTCAAACACCTCCAATTAATGCCCCAAATGAAGGCATATGGTCATGGCTTGGGTCAAGGCACTCCATGAAGCATGGTCAAAATTGGTCATAAAATCCTCGTCCAACCATAAAAACACAAGGATGGTAGAGATCACAATGCACAAAGAGAGCACAAAACCCACTTGGGGGGCAACCCAACAACCTTTTGCTTAGAGAAATTCTTCAGTTCAACAAGGGATACATCTAATTCCGCTAGTCAACTATGAGATCAAACTGATCAACAAACTATGGTCAAACATCGTCAAGCAACCCAAAATTTTGGCTTGCCCAAGAAAACTGCCCAAAATTTCAGCCTGTCTAGAAACCGCTTCCTAGAAAGTCACACATGGGAGGTCAAGAGAGATAGATAGATGATAAAGATGAACTTGTCCTTCTTCCTCTTTTTCGTCCTTCTCCTTCGTTTGGATACCCAGGAAATTCTTGCTTGTGTGTGATCGAATGGTGCCTTTGTGGAGGAGGTCGAAAACTTCTATATAGTGTTCTACCTTCACGAATGGGCGTGTCTCTTCATTGGGGCTGACTTGACTTGGGGGGGTGGGGGGGGGCTGATTTGACTAGTTTGGAGCCAAAAATTCGAAGTTCAAATTAAAAAAATTTCTCTTTTAATTTCGACATGATGAAAATGTCTTATAATAATTCTTTCAAGGGCTAGATAATGAAAATGACATGAAAAACATGTCTTACAAATTCTTTATAGATTACAAGGGATAAAATATAATTATGAAGACCGACCATAGCTACATAAATTGATCTTGGTCAAGTCCTTGATTTCTTCTATGACATATACCTTGGCATCGTATCTCAAAGGAAGCGATCTCAAAACCTATTGTACTATCAAAAGATCTTTAATTTCTTCTCCTAATCCTCTAATGGAGTTGACAACTTCATGTGCTCTGAGTAAATAAGTCACAATATCTTCTTTTTCATCCATTTTCAGACTTTCAAACTGAACTCTATATTTTTGAAGTTTAACTTGTTTGACCTTATGTTAATTTTAGTTAACAATGGTATGTTCTATGCTTGCAACAATTACTTCAATGTCTTTTAGATAGCCCAATGACAATTTCCAATTGCAATCAAATTAACCATTAATCACATTGACAATAATTGTAGATAGAACATAAACAACAAATACAGAAGACAAGCCAAGACAAAAGAACACTAGGTTTGATGAATGCTAGGAAAAAAAACCCCAAGATGGGGAAAACCCTTTGATCAATTCTTATTATTATATCAAATGTTTTGTAGAGAGAGAGTCAAAATTGACTTACCAAATCAAAGTCAAAATAGGGTTGTCAAATCTGCAGTCAACAACAACGAATTTTTTCCCTAACCAGAAAGTCAACAATAGTCAAAGGATGGTCAAATACTTCCACAATGGCTTGGTTAAAGGAGAGAGAAACTTGGCTTCACTTGTTGGTCAAAGTCAGCGCAAAATAGTCTCAAAACAGTCAGTCAAACTCAGTGAAAGTTTGTACTTCGGTCATGCGGTCAAGCCTATTGTCAGCCTAGTCAACATGCCCAAAAAACCTCGGTTTCTATGCCAATTAATACAGTCCTCCAAAACAGAAATTTTGGCACAAAAAACGCAGTCAAATGAGGTTAAAATAGCCCTAGTCAATGTTGGTCAAACCTTGCAACAAATACTAAAATTTGGCCTTGTAATTCGTCCTTTTTTTCGCCACACATGTGAGAGAAGTCGAGGATCTCCTGCAATTTGTATGACCCAATTAGATGAGGAGAGAGAAATGATGAGTTGTGATGATGCCAAATGAGGTTTGAGGTCTCTCTTATTTATACAAGTCGTTGAGGGTCAAAAGACATGTCCGTTGGGTTTCATGAGCCTACATGATGATGTGACCGACCTTGACAATTTGCACGTGTGGGCTTGACCATAAAAACATATTTTTCCTTGTCCACATTTGATGATATTTAGGTAAACTTTGGTCATCTCAAAAAGAGGAATTCAATGCAATCATCATCTCCATTAGTTGAGCCATCCAAAGTGGAATTTGGCCCTAGTTTCTAATTTTAACACTCCCTCTGAACTAGGGAAAATTCCACCTCCCAATCCATCAATCATCATGCCATCATGTCATCATGTACCATCTATTGAAATATGTAACTAGGTTTAGTTTTCATAATGACATATGTAATCATGATTTTATGTAATAAGAAAAATAAATTTATTATTGTTGTTCTTAAGGCATGGGTTTCATGCTCAAGGAAATTTATTTTTAGGTCTAGCTGCCATTGTGAGCTCATAGGGCTTGTCATTGAGTCTACAAGTCATTGTCATGTATGAAAGACCCGTTTGGGGCATGTTACATACTGAAAAATAGAGTATTTGAGTCAAATTAACCCTCCAAGACCAAGTCAAGTGCTAACGATCAAGTTGGCTGAAACAAGCAACAAGTCGGCCTAAGATAGAGAGAAGTCAACCTAACATCAAGTGAATGGAAGCCTATATATAGGGCATTCAACCTCATTCTTGGAGACACACACACAACATCAAACTCAATAAAAAGGGATCAAAATAGTATCAAATGGAGCGAAGAAGAGGAGGACAAGAAGAAAGAAAGATCGATGTGATTTTTGGATTTGTTTTGGGCTATTTCTCTTCACATGTGCGAGAAGACTAGGGTTCTTCTTATTGAAGAAAATCAGAAGTACTGTCACCTCAAGGAGGCCGAAATAAGTCAAGGAAAAGATCTATCTTTCAAGCTAAATTCTCAAAGAATGTAGCTCAAGTCAAAGCGAAGGAGAAGAAGGGCTAAACTTGCTGTAATTCTATCACACGTGCGGAAATTTCAGACTAGGGTTGGAGGGCTGAAGGTTAAGGATGAAGGAGGGATTGCAGCGACGTCAAGTTGACTTGGACTTAAAGCAAGGATTGACTTGGTCTTGGAGAAGTTTCTTGGTCAAGGGTCTAGGTCTTGGAATTCGTCAATTGAAGATTCTATAAGAAGAAGAATTCTTGTGAGTTTTCCTCTCAAGAGTTGGAGAGGTTTTGGCCCTGGATGATTGCCTATATCTTGTGTCCTTGTCGTATTGTTTTTTATGGTTTGGTAGTTGTTTGATGAAGTAAAAATACATCACAAACGATTATCAAAGGAAGAGATATCACCTACACTTGCTGCCCCTAGATTTCTCAACACCATCTTTGTATCTCATCTCAACTCTGTTGAACACTGATGTGATAATGAAGAAGAATTGATTGAGAGTGAGTTGCAAGACATTGCCACTACCCACTGACGAAAGTCAGTCTAGGGGTAGAACCCCAATCGTATTTGATCCTAGATCAAGTTGTTGAGCACCATGCATCCTAGACATAGGGAGTACGACAATACACGATGCGCCCATCTGTAGTGCTATGTTCCCTATCATCTTTTCCCAACTCATTGGCCAGATGAGAAGTACTTCCCATGAATCCCGAACTATGTGGGTAGGATGTATGCTGGGGCATTCGCAGGAGAAGGTGAACCACTCATCCTGCTTATATGTCATAGAAGAAGGTGAACCACTCACCTTGTACATAGTGTACCTATAGGGGAAGGTGAACAATTCACCCTATGGTCACACATAGCTCCAAGAAGTACCCCAAACCTCCAGGACCTCCTGGATCTCAGTGTCCAATTCAAGTGGGACCCTCATGGGAGGGTCCTTCCACAAATCCAAGTCTCTCCCGAGAGGTTAAGAATTTGACCTTCTCAAAGGGCTTCAAGGGAATGTTAGCAATTCGCTCATCAATCCTGATGTGTTGGAGTCTTATTGCTTTCCGTTGTACCATATCCTGGATAAAGTGGTACCTAATGTTAATATGCTTGGAGCGGTCGTGGAACACAAGATTCTATGAAAGGAGGATCCCACTCTGCTTCCTGCTCATCCATGAAATTGAAGAAGACCCCAATGAGTAGCAACATCTTGACATGCTCTTTCAATCTACCACATTGCCAATCCAGTCAACATCAAAATATCCATGTAGCCTCAAATTCCCGACAATGTATCTCAACCCATAGTTGGTTGTGCCATGAGGATATCTTAAGAGATTTTTAGCAACAATCCAATGTATGTGATGAGGCTCAACAATAAATTGACTCAAAGTACTTATAGTGAAGGACATGTCTGGATGGGAGTTTACTAAGAACATCAGGGTCCCCACAAGTTGTCTATACTCGGAAGGTTTTTCCAATTCAGGACCCAACAACACTTCCACATAGCTTCTTGAAGTTGAGTTCCTTCGGAGTAGACACAGACTTGAAATCCACCATCGCACATCTCTCTAGTAGCTTCACAATGTATTTTCCTTGAGAAAGGAAAATCTCGCCTGCCTTTTGCCATACCTCCAGGCCTAGGAAGTAATGCATCAATCCTAGGTCCTTCATCTTGAACTCAGAAGTCAACTCCCTCTTGCATTAATGCATGAGAGGGTCTGCACCTGTTAGAAAGAGATCATGAACATAAAGGACTAAAATAAGAGGCATGTCCTTTTCAATGTTGAAGTATAGTTTAGGATCATCATAGCTCCTTGTAACTCCCAACTTCACAAGATAACTGTCAATCCTCTCATACGAAGCCCTAGGGGCTTGCTTCAACCCATAGAGAGCTTTCTTCAACTTGCATACATGTGTCCTTCGATCGTGAACATCAAATCCCTGAGATTGTTCCAGGTAGACTTCCTCCTTAAGCGATCCATGTAAGAAAACAATTTTGACATCCATTTGATGTAGGCTCCATCCTTGATTGACAACGAGAGAAATAATAGATCGGATAGTGGTATATCAGGCAAACGGTGCAAATATATCGTCATAGTCCACTCCTTCCTTTTGAGAGAGCCACGAGCAATGAACCTAGCCTTATATTTCTCCAATTAGCTCCATGTTTAATTTTGTAAAGCCATTTTGAGGTGACCGCGGACTTGTCCTTAGGTCTAGGCACCACGTCCCAAACATCGTTTTTCATGATCAATTCATATTCCTCATTCATCACATCCTTCCAGACTTGGTGTTTTACAATTTCCTCGAACGTGCATGGTTCAGTTTGAACAATAGTACTCATAGGAGCCAAATAACCTTGATACTTGTTTGGCTTTTTACTTTCTTGAAATGTCCCTCTTAGAGCAATATGTCTTTTAGCATCTTTGACAGTATCTTTGAGCCATAGTGGATGTTTCCTTGAGGTAGAGGGATCATCTGGATCAGCAGGATCATCTGGATCAGCAGGATCCATCGGGCCTTTAACATCGGGCATAAGTTCATCTGTCAGAAGTTCATCTTGTTTTTCAGTAGCATCATCGTCCTTCCTTGGGACAGGGAGATCATTGGCTTTCCCAAAGGCAGTATCTTCATCAAAGGTGACATCACGACTTACTTCCACATCTCTTTGACCAGGCACATAGGTTCTATATGCCTTTGAATTTTCACTATAGCCAACGAATATACCTTTATTCCCAGAAGCTTCCAACTTATTTCTTGTCTCTTAAGGCACATGAAAATATATCGGACAACCAAAGATTCTAAAATGAGGAACATCAAGTTTCTTACTAGTGAAGACTTTTTTGTGTGTCTTGAAATCCAATGCTTAATGAGGGATCCTATTTTGAACATATACAACAATGTTAGCATCTTCTCCCCACAAGAATTTTGGTAGGCCTTGAGCATGGAGCATGGCGAGGGTTGCTTCCATGATTGTTTGATTCTTCCTTTCAACAACTCCATTATGCTCAGGAGTGTATGGAACAATTGTCTCGCTCTTAAGGCCAACCTCTCTACAAAAGTCATTGAATTCATTTGATTCATATTCGGTTCCATTGTTGGTTCTCAATATCTTGATCTTCTTCCTTGTTTGATTCTCCACAAATGCTTTGAAAGAGCAAAACCATTTGAACACTATATCCTTCTTCTTCAAGAAATAGATCCATGTTTTGTGTGAGAAGTCATCCACAAAGATGTCGTAATATGTGTATCCTCTCAATGAGGTTACGGGTTGTTGATTTCTGGTAGCATTAGATGTGTGCTCTAAGTCTCAAATTTTGGAGGGAGGCTTGGACACATGTGTTCCAAAGAACCCAGAAAGCATTTTGGAAATTCAATCCAGAAACAATTTTATTAAAATAATTAATTATTTTTAATGGGACCAAGTCTAAATTTAGGAAAATAAAATAATTAATAGGTATTAATCTAACTGTAGGTGTAACTTCTAGAAGAAGACGAGGATCAAGCATAAATGATCTTAGCCATTGATTAGCTTCTAATCTAGGCCGTTAAATGTCAACGAGGAGATTATTTAAGGAGGCTTAAGGGTCATTTGGAAAGACACACTAAGAGATCAAGAGATCGAACTTCTGGAGTGAGAAGTTCTCAGGAGGAAATTCTGATCGAGGAGATTTCTTGCAGTGAGTATCCGGAAGAAGGAAGTTTTCTTGGGCTAGAGAGTACAAGGCAGAGAGAGTGCAGAACAACGTCTAGAGAGGAGACGCTGGTCCACACAGAGCTGATGCAGTGGCAGTGCAAAACTTAGAGGGAAATCAAATTCCTATTGAGGAAATCGAGTTTCAGTAGCCGGGGTTCGGGGTGTGAGACTGGGAGGCAGAGATTCGGATTTTCCAGCCAATAGAGGGTCCAAAGGAGTAGCGTGATATTCAGCAGGGGTGACACAAGAATTGCGTAGGAGTGACACAGTTCTGCGCAGAGGCTACGTAGAGGCTCCAGTTCAATGATATCAGACTCAAATTCTCCTAGTGATAGGGTGAGATCATTTCACCATTCATTTTGTCCAGTTTCTCTCTGTATCGGATTGCTAGTTGAGCATCCAAGGATGGTGCTAAGATTTTCTCCTGCATAATAATAAAACCCTCAGAACTACTGCATTGGTTTTCCTGCATTGGGTTTTTCAAGGGACATTTGTCCAAAAACAATGGTGTCATTTGTGTTGTATTTTCTTTTTTGCTCAGTCTCTTGTTTCCGCATAATATTTAATTAAGTGAAGGTTGCAGTGTATATGTTTCGATATTTGTCGTAGGAAACTGCAAATAATTTGGTTGATTAATTTTACAAATAGAAGAAATATTATCAGTTGTTGCAGTATGGACTCTGGTTTAGGATTTTTCACATGGTATCAAAGCTGCAGGAGGAACAAGAAGAGCAGTGCCAGAGAACCCAACGTTGGACAGAAGAGGGAGATCGAAAAGCTGCAAGAGGCAACAATTCGAAACCCTAGAGGGATTGTGCAGTTCTTAGATGGGGGGATGAAATTTCGAGGTAGTCTCTCTCCGAGTGAGTCGACGGAGAGAAGGGCTTCCAGATTGAATTTTCGTCGGGGCAGAGGGAGCAGTGCTGAAGCCTCAGTGTGAGGAGAGCTGGTGGGACGCAAATTTTTCTGTAGGCAATGTAAAAAATTTTGTTTTCCCACCCCGGTTTTCAGTTTCTCCTTATTTCTCCCATGTAGTTAAATGCCCTTTCCCATAAACATACATTCAACAAGCTGGCAAAAATAAATTTGCTGAAAACACAAATTCTGGAAAATTTACAGAATGCTGGAAATTTCAGAAATAAAAATCAGCAGTAATAAACAGCCATTAAAACACATTAAAACACTGATATTTTTGGTCAATGTGACCTTGGAAAAACCCCTACAACTCTTGGGGAAAACCAGTTTGAGAGCTCTTCTTTATTTCTGAAAAAAAAGCCTTTTTACAACAAGAAAATATTCAAGAAAAATCAGCAAGCAAACTTTTACAACTTATCTCAGCCTTGCTGAAAAACTGCCCTGCTGAAACTCCGCTGTACAGACTTGCTGAAACACTGCAACTGAAACTCCGCTGCTGATACACCGTTGCTGAAACACCGCTACTGTAACTCAGCTACTGATACACCGCTGCTGAAATACCGTTGCTGAAACACGGCTGCTGCAACTCAGCTGCTGATACACCGCTACTGAAACACGGTTGCTGTAACATGGCTGCTGCATTTCAGTTGCT